>WMED01030273.1:0-10126 GCA_019650415.1 Pipa parva
TTGTTTCCTGATCGGATATATGCGTGGCACACCTCCTACCACTAGGGACTCTATAGAGCAAAATTCAGTATTACATACTTACGTCATGACGTCATGTGGTGCGCAGACGCCGAGCGTCGCGCAATCACATGTTTTGAATCAACCTATCGGATATTAGGTACTTAAGGAGTGATTCCATACCATACAAACAAGCCGCAGAATAAGCCTTTGGCGAAACGCGTCCGGCTTAACGGCGACAGCCTTTCATTCGGCGTCTCGGTCAACCGGCCTGTCTTGCAGGGTCATTATCCCACAAACATTCACGGGTATGCGCTTTAACCTTTGTGTGACTAAATGACTGCCTAATTTTTTCTATTCTATGTTATGTTTCTTGCTGCGGTTTTTCTTCCCAGCACCAATTTTGGTTTGATTGAGAAAAAAATTTTTTTTCTTTTTCTCTTTTATCTTAGTACTAGAATGTATGGGATATTCTCTCTTCTTTGTACTTTCCCCTGCAATTACTATTTGTTTACAGCCGGATTTTTTTGACCCTTATATTTGAATTAATTTATTAGGATATGCTAAACCTATCGTGTTAATATTCTTTGAGACGCCTGATGTGTTTTGTGTTTGTTGTGTTCACACTGTATATACAAGGTGAACATGTATTTTAAGTGTTTTTAATTCATCACTCCATTTTTTGTCTATGTGTAAATAAAGTTTTTGTGTGTGCAGTATACTGGATGCTGTCTTCTCTTTTCGTACACAGCTATAATAATTTCTCACTGGCCCAGGAGAGCGTGGTTCGCAACCATGTCAGCCATGTCCCAGATGAGTCCCATTCATCTTCCATCCAGACCCAACCTTCTTCAGCAAGGTTCCATCGTACATCCCAACCTAGATCTATTCGACTATACAGTGTGGCTCTGGAATCCAAAATCCTTTCTGACAGAGTTTTTTTAAGAGGCTTTCATTGCTACAATGATCAAGGCCCACAAGCCTCCATCTCAGAATTCCTACAGAACATGGTCAGCCTTCTGCTCAAGGAGCAATTGAAATCTGGAAAAATTAAATATTCCTCTGTTGCTGCCATTCCTTAAACAGGGAACTGGATAAGGAGCTTAGTTAGCCTCAGCTCCCTAAAAAGCTAAATGTCAGCCTTGTCCGTTATTTTCCAACGTCCTCTTACCCTCATGCCAGACGTACACACCTTTCTCCAGGGGGAGCACATGTAAGGCAGCCCCCATTCTGCAAACCTTTTCCTCCTTGGGATCTCAACTTGGTTTTGTCAGCTTTGTCAAACCAGTGGTATTCATTGTCATATCTTGACTTACTTGGAAATGCATCTTCTGGTAGTTAAGACTTCAGCTCACAAAGTTTTGAAATTGGGAGCCCTTTCGGTCAAGCCTTCCTTATTAACTTTCTGTGATGACAAAGCCGTGCTCCACACGCCTCCCTCCCTCCTTCCTACCTAAGGTAGTGTTGGCATTCCACATCAACCAGGAGAATTTACTTTTGTCCTCATCCTCAGTCCCACAGGGAGAAGTGTTTGCATGTCCTTGATGTGGTCCAGGCTCTGAAATTCTACATTTCCTGTTTTCAGAACTTCAGACTGTATGACAACCTCTTCGTGATCAAGGAGACAATTCATTGGGTGTATATAGCTAAGGGGAAGACATCTCCCTTTGCTATTGAGGTCCTTTTCACCAGGGTGGTAAATACTTCCTGGGCCTTAAGAAATCTGGCATCTGCACAAAAGCTTAGCAAGGAAGCTACCTGGTCGTCTACATACTTTCGCCAAATTTTACAAAATTCACATTTTTGCTTCCTTGGAAGCAGCCTATGGACGTAATGTCCTTCAGTCCATGGTTCAGACCTAGTTTGTTTCATATGGACCCACATTCTTTGTGACACTTTGGGATGTCCCAGTGTTCCTGTGTTCCCTATGACATAAGAGAAAAATAGATTTATACTTGTGTTAAATCGGTTTCTCTTAGTCTTGGGGGACACAGGACTTTTCTCAGTATTGTGTTTATGTTCCTTGCTATAGATCGGTTACAATATTACTGTTTTGTGTTTTTATATTTTGCCTGTGCAGTCTCAGGCAGTTGCAACTAAATTGGAAAGGGCAAGAAACAGGGCTAAAGAGGAAAGCTGGAGGATCTTAGACATATCCTTGCAGTGTCCTAGCTCCTGATAGGAGGCACCCTTTATCTAGTGTTCCTGTGTCCTCCTATAAGTAAGAGAAACCGATTTCATGTTAAGTTTAAATCTCTTTTTTTTCATGCGTAAAGGCAAACAAATGATATGGTAGGCTTTGTTTGCATTTGTATGTTGAGAAATGAGTAGATACGTATATGCTATTTATTGTGGTATAGTAATGCTAATATATTTGCCTTCCCACTAGGCTTTATCCTGTGGATAAGACTAGAATGAATGAATATGGTGAATACTATGAAGAAAAGCCAAGAAAGAAGCCACATATGAGCTAGATGTATTTTATCTAGGCTACATTATATCCCTTACTTGAAAATTGTAGATTGCTTCTTTTTTTTAAAAAAAAAAAAAAAGTAAATTTACAATGAGTATTTCTAAATGAACTTTATTAAAAATATGTCAAATATATTGCCAAATTCTTTAAATGTTTTCTGTAAAATTATTGCCCATGTTACTTTTGTTTCCTGTACAATTGTCTGCATAATGTTTTTCCTTTGTATATTAACCTAACATGTTTATCTTAAATTCATTTGTAGTATGGTTATTTGATGAGGTTTCTGCCCAGGATGTTTATGTCTCACTTATAATACTCTGGTACATTTACTTTAAGGTTCTCTATACGGTATGTGCTAATGATGAAATTTCAGTAATTTTCTCAATGATATACTAGCAAATGAATGGAAGCTCCTGTCCTGTACTTGTAAACGGGTTTGAACTCTTGTTTACTCCCTTTCATTCCGTTTTAGATGTATTAATTTAGTTTGTGTTATTTATGTCCCGAGTCAGAGAGCCATTTAACTTTTTTCGTTTAAGTGAGGGAGCTGTAGATATTGTTTGTTTTGTAAATAGAACAAAAATGTAAGGAAATGACTTAAGATGGTTTACACTTTTGTTTCAGAAAAAGTTTTTTTTTCTTTTAATTGATTTTAAATAAGTATGTGAAAAATATAGCAAAAAACATAAAACACCCTTTGTTATTTATGCATTCAAGTGAAAATTCATTATGAACGTTTATTGGTAGCATAATAATTTCTTACATATTTTCAATATATTTTATATATTAAACAAGAGCTATAAAACAAGCTTTTAATTGTACATTTATAAATATTTATTAGATCAAGGAATAGAAAACTGAAAATAATAAGGTTATTATTCCACTTAACATGGTAGAAAATGTTTGGTTTTTTGCAAATAAATATTTCTTAAAGGGGCAGTTCAGAGTCTGGACAAGAAGGCACAGGCAAAATCCTCTCCACTAATTATAAAGATTAGCAAATGGAACCATATTAAATTTCCTTCCCATTTCCAGCCTATGCAACTCTTAAAAATCAGTTCTTTCCCCTGCTCTGGCTCTGCTTCTGTTTCAGAGTAGCCTGAGGCTACTTTTTAAAAATCGCACTGTGGAAGCCTGTGTAATTCTACCAATTAGTGTCTAGCTAATCTGGCCACTCAGCTTTCAGTGACTTCAGAAGTGCAGTGGATTACATCAGAGACTCTCTCTCTCTCTCTACAAATGCTAACTTTGCATACCACTTTAAATGCACAGCCTTCCCACGCTCTGTAACTATTGGTTCAACTTTGTATAGAACCACTAGAGGGCTGGAGCATTACCTTTAAAGTCTGGCTTCACTTACACTATTGACAAGCTTGGGGCTGTATAGCTCGAAACATGTCATTGTCACATTAAAGTTTTGCAGCTAAGTCTGTGGTTTGGCTACTTCTTCCATTTCCAAATGTAATTGTAATATTCATTGGTGGAAGCAGAACACCAGGAAGAAATTGAGCCTGGAAGGACTGCTACAGCCTACCTTCAATCTGGAAAACCTGTTGAGGTGTCTCAAATTAGAGGTGTTCCAGGACTAGCATTCCTTACATTCTGCCTTTTTAATCAACTAATCACCTTCACACCCATTGAGCAGCAAATTTCTTTTCATGTTGCTAATTTAGATTCAAGATCTAGGCTTTCAAATGTGTAACAGCTCATTACACATATTTACATGCTTTTTCTGTTTGGTTTTGATGTTGGTATTCCACTTTGCTGCAGTGTTGCAAGTGATTCCCCTGGTTGAAAAGCAGTATATTTTTTTTTTTCTTGCAACTGTAGTTAATAATCCTGCAATAAAAAAACAACTCATATGCAGTAATGCCGAGTTTGCTTTTCTTACTAATTAAATGCATGCTTATTTAACTAACCTGAATTATACCATCTGAATTAATGGTAAGCTTCCAATAAATGCTTGCTTAACACTTTGTAAGTCTTTATTAAATCTAATAAATGTATCCATCTTTGTCCTCAAACTGTTATAGACAGTGTAGAGCAGAATGGGCATTCTTAGTGGTGGAAAAAAAGGATTATGTATACAAACAGTAACAGTTTCTAATAGTGAAAAAAGACACAAGTCCATCCAGTTTAGCCTATTATCCTACAGTGTCGCACTGTTGATCCAGAGGAAGGCAAAAAAAAAAACATGAGGTAAGAAACAATCATCCTCATATTAGGGGAAAAATTTACTTTCTGGCTCCAAAAATTATAATCTTCTCAGCAGTGTCAAACTCAAAGTTAAAAATTTGGACAAAGTCATGGGCCAACCTTGATATTTATTGAAAAACTGACTACAATTGAGTAAGTTTTCACTTCTCATCAGATATAATGATGAACCTTTTTAAACAGGTCTGTTTGTGAACAGATATTCTGCTTCACACCTTTCTTCTTTTTTCCAGCTTTCCTTTGGCCATTTTTGGGAGGGGTGACTGGTAGCATGAGGTTGCTAATTAATGTCAACAGAGGAGGGGCATTTGTGTGTTCTGACTGATGCACCAGCAGAGCATTTTGGGATATGTTGTATTAGCGGTGCGTGCAGTGTCTGCCGGTGCGCCAACTCTAATAGACATTTGTTATTTTCTTGAGGATCAGATATGGCCCTCTGAGTTATCTAGTCTTGGATCAAGTTCCCACCTTCAGTTAACTATTACCCATAACTTGAAATGTTCTTACACTGAAGGAAAGCATCCAAACCAGTGTAATGGAATCAACCATGGCAGCTGCTTCACGCAGAGAATTCCATAACCTCACTGTTCTTACAGTAAAAAACTCCATATGTTTGGTGTATAAACTTTATTTCCCCTGAAAGCAGAGGATTCCCCATTGTTATACTTACAGTTCTTGGTATAAATAGATTGTGGGAGAGATCCCTGTATTGACCCCTAATATATTTATACATGGTTGTTGGGTCACCTTTTTTTTCCTAGAGTAAACAAGCCCAGTATCTTTCTTGGTACTGTATATTGCCCATTCCTTTTTACTTTAGTTGCCCACCTTTCAACCCACTCAAGCTCAACTATATATTTCTTGTACAGTACATTCGTTCCCAAAACTGCACATAATATTCCATGTGTGGTCTGACAAGTTCTTTGTAAAAAGGTATAATTATGTTCTTGTCATGTGCATTTATGGACCTCATGATCCTGTTTGCCAAGGCAGCTGCTGTTTGACACTGGTTGCTACAGTTGCTTATTGTCAGCTAAAATTACCCAGTGTTTTCCCATTTAGAAAATAATCTTGATGTGTATTTTCCCTCCCCATATGCATAACCTTACATTCATCAGTGTTAAATCTCATTTACCACTTTCCTGCCCAAACCTGCAATGTTTCTAGATCCATCTGTAATAAAGTACTATTCTCCTTTGTATTAACTACATTACACAGTATAGTATCATCTGCAAAACTTTAAATTTAACTATGCAATCCCTATGCAAGGTCATTTATAAATATATTGAAGAAAATAGGACCCAAAACTGACCCCTGGGGTACCCCACTATTAACAGTAACCAAGTGTGAGTATGTACCATTTATAACCACCCTCTGTTTCCTACCACTGAACTAGTTACTTAACATGTTTTCCCCCAGTCCAAGCATTCTCATTTTATGTACCAGCCTTTTATGTGGCACAGTATAAAATGCTTTAGAAAAATCAAGGTATATGACATTAAGTGACTCTCCCTGGTCAAGTCTAAAACTGACTTCCTCATAGAAGCTAATTAGATTAATTTGGCAGGAGTGTTTCCTCATAAGCCCAGGTTCATATAGAGTTATACATTTCTTTATATTGAGAAATTCCAGGATAATGTCTCTTAAAAAGCCTTGTAAATATGTAAGTATAATTTTATTTATAAGACGCTACAAATTTATGAAGCTCTGTAAAATTCAGCAATACAAATATAGTACAGACATGGGAAAAGAGCATTACACAATAAAAGTATAATATCACAAGGAAACTTCACCTTAAAGGAACAGTCTGGGCAAAATTGAAAAAATGCGTATGTTAGTAAATACGAATTACTAACTTTTATTAAATGCATTTTATTTTCATTTTGTCCATAAAATGAAATATCTTACCTGTTTAGAAGTGCTTCCGTTTTTACAATTCCATCTTCATCTGTGCCGCTGACTCTAAAGTGTCCTGGAGCTGAAACGTGTTCTCCTGTCAGTCTGCAGCCCAGCACCTGCATCTCCCAATAGTCACATAGGAGAGCGGCGCATCATCAAGGGGAGACGGGTTGATGATGCTCCGCTCTCCCATGTGACTATTAGGAGATGCTGACGCCGGGCTGCAGACTGACAGAAGAAGAACACGTTTCAGCTTACAGGTCTATAGTTTTCAGGGTCACACTCTGACCCCTTTTTGAATACAGGTAACACATTTGCTATGCTCCAGTCCTGTGGAACAGACCCTGTCAGAAGCCCTACATATTACAAATAATGGTATGTCTATGACTTAACATGATTAAAATAGACTAATCACTGAGTCTGAATAGTATACTTATTGGGTCTTATGTACAGATAGAGTAGTACTTCACCTGAGTTAGACAGGCATCATTTAAGGGCAAAAAACTTGTTTACTAAATTAGCTTTTATCCTCCATAATAACCCCCTCATTATTTTTTAAGGGGCCAAACTGTTCAGAGGTTATATAAGCTGCTGTTTTGTATTTATTCATTTATATAGCGCTAATATATTAAGCAGCGCTTTACAGAGATTCATCATTCACTTTAGTCTTTGCCCCATGGTGCTTACAATCTAATTTCTATTCAGTCACACACACTTATGTAGTATGTTCTTGGATGGAAAACGGTCTTTTGACTCCAGGGCCTCCACCAGGATAGTAGGAGGACCCTGTACTCAGGAATAGAGCTATCAGAGCCCAGTAAAGATCACTTCAAAAACTGATTGTTAGCCCTAGCTACAGAATAGTAGCTTCCCCAACAAGGAGTGCAGTGGGTGTAGAACACCCTGGTGTCTTCCATGAAATATCAGGCACCTAGAGCAGGGTCTTAAAGTGGTAGGGGTTAGGGGAACAGTTGTCTCTGGAGATAGTGGTACCTCTCGAGTGAGAAGCATTCAGGCTGGTTTTGTCTCAGATGCTATGCAGAATTCTTCTGATTATTCCCAAAGGTAGGATTCTTGTGCACATTCCATGAAGTGGCAAAAGCTGTTCCTTGGTTATTAACATATGGGTAACTATGCACCAAGATGTGCTGTATCCTATGAAGTGAAACTGTGCTGTCAAGTTTGAAGTGTATTCCTGTTTGGTGTACTGTGCAAATAAACTGTTCATGTTTTAAAGAAGAGCCTCTGGAGTCAGTTATTGAATTTAAAGGTACAGTCACTACTCCTAATGTAAGTGGGGCCTATCCCCTGGGTTATGAGCTAGGCTGTAGTGTAACCATTCCAGATGTGGATGTGACCCTAAGGACAGGGTCACACTAGCTGTTTTTCAGCTGAACAGGAAAAACTATCCACTCTTTCCTGTGGAATTATCCACACAGAGAATTATGTTTTCACCATTGGCAATGAGCCTAATTTAAAAAATCTCAGCTGAAAAACAGATAGTGTAACCTCAGCCTTAATTGTGTTAAAATAGCTTAATACATGGTTAAATTGTGAGGTAACTCTATTGACATCTATACACCATTATCTAGGGATACTGGCTGTATCAGAATAACTGACATAAGCATATTTGTACAGAAGGGAGCAGGTGGGTTTTATTCTTAAAGGGGAACTAAATCCTAAAAATTATTTCAGCTAGAAACCTTATGGACCTTAGAACCTTATGCAAAAAAAACCAGCAGAACATACCCAAACGTACATAAGCCGTATGAGACAAAGGATAAATGTCTGTCAAATTGTCAGCTGGTTGACTGTACATTTGGCTGTATTGTAGACACTGCACATACTCAGTGTGCTTTCTCTCCTGTAGGTGTGCCCTGATTAGGGACTCACACAAAATAAGAAGCAATGCAATTCTCAGGCACTCCAGTAGAAATAGGTAAATACTGTACTTTATTATTCCATTAAGAGAGAAAATGCATGAAAGGCAAAGCCTGAAGGGGACCCTTTATATAGTTTAACCTCCATGTTTGTTTTATTAATGATTAAGTGCCGTGTGGCATGAAATGCATAGGACTGGACATGCTGGCATTGCCTTTCATGCGTTTTCTCTGAAGGTACACACCTCCAGCTATCTAGGTATACCAGGATTGTTGCTGTGGATGCAGATTTGTGGACGCAAGACTTGTGAAAGTCACTGGTTTCTGCAGATTTGCTGAAAAATTGATAAAAATGTAGGGTCAAACCAGCATTTGCTTCACATACAATATCAACACTGAAACCCCTAGAAACAACCGTTGGGTGTCCAACACCAGAAAGTGCACAAGGGTAATTTTGACTTAAAAGATCAATTTGGGGCTTTGTGAAGTAATTAATACAATACCAAAATGGGTTCTGCAGAGCAATAAGCTGCCCTGAGGGGTAGTCAGGGGCAGTGTGGGAAAACAACTGCTTTTCAGGTAAATTTGGAGCTCTCCAGGCAAATAAATGGCAATAAAGTACCATCAGTGGCTCTAAGGAACAATCTGTGGCCCTATTCGGCAACTGGCATTTCTGTGGGGGGGCAACCTGGTGAAACAATCAGGGGCTATGCTGTGGGGTAACCTGTGAAGCAATCAGGGGCTATGCTGTGGGGTAACCTGTGAAGCAATCAGGGGCTGTGCTGTGGGGTAACCTGTGAAGCAGTCAGGGGCTATGCTGGTCAATCTAAGGTAGAGCAGGGCAATAGACAGTACTGCAGTAATACAGTATCAGCAGCAGCAGGGCAATCAGCAGCATTGCAATATATTTAGACCAAAAATATAACATTAAACTAGGTAGTGAATCTAGGGATGTAAGACTTTGTACTGTAATTTAAAAGGAAATTTCGATCAGTATTTTGTGAAAGTTGATAAGATTTACCAGTCAACCAAGTGGGTAAGCCTTACTTCAAGTCTGCAGCTACATTTAAAAAACAGCTCATTGGTAGAACAATTTCATCTCAGCCTGAGAAACTGACTAATCAGAATACCTCTGATGCAATGCTCAGGGTGACAGCCCTAAGTAAACCTCTTCATTGAGTTAGCTCCAAGTGAAGACAAGCATCCTGCAGTTTCAACAGAGCTTCAGAAAGACATAATCAGTTCAGCTTCCTTATTGGTCAATTCTAACAGGAAATCCTCCTTTTTCTAACCAATCAGGCAACTGAACTGCAGATTTTAATAGGGAAGCTTCAGAGCTCTATCAGTGCATCAGGAGGCTAAGACTAGACCACAGAAGTAGCTACTAAAGTAGGATTACACTTGGAGTTACAACTCTCGGTAATTCTGTGTTATAGCATTTTTAACTGCTCATTACACTATTTGATTTACAGTAGCAATTAAGCTAAATGCAACCATGCTTTTGCTTAATGCCTTGTCATTTATACACCCTCCTCTCTATTCCAACACTGGTATACTGACAGAAAGAGGAAAGAGTTTAAGATGAGAAAGGGCAGTATTGGTGTGTGACATACAAGTGCTGGTCAACGAATTAGAATAATTTGAAATAGTGCAATCATGAAAT
>WMED01030274.1:0-10126 GCA_019650415.1 Pipa parva
TTTTTAATCATGAGTTAATCAATTTTTGTTTGTTTTAATTAATTTCAAGACCCAGGAGTGCATGCCAAGACCCAGGAGTGCATGCCAAGACCCAGGAGTGCATTTTTGTTTAGTTGTTCTGGGACAGCACCCGGGCATATAATTGTTTAAGGAGGTGTGCTTGGATTTTTTGATATATATATATATATATATATATATATATATATCCAGGGGCTGGCACCACTATTGAGTATATACTGAGTGCAGTCCTACCTTTTTATAATAATATTACCTGTTATCCATCTGGAAAAGTAGAATGCTTAAATAGCATAATTTCCAAATCTGAACATTTCTTAATTTGTTTAATTGCTAATAAAAAGCAATTTTGTGTTTTTTTATTTCTTTGTTTTTTGTTTTGTTTTTGAGTAGTGAAGATATGTAGCTTTAAATATTACTTTTACAAAGTTACAAAGTTAAGTCCACTTTAATAACAGTATTACAAGGCAGTATTATGGTTTGATTCTTTGTGGGCAATTGATCTTTATTGATATCAGCAATTTATATAGGTCCTTTCAAAATAAACAAAATTAAAAAATTCAACAAATAGAAAAATGTAGTGTTGAAAAATGATTTAAGCAGCAAATGAGTCGAAAAGGTTGAAATTACCTTAATAAATTTCCATCTAAATATGGTAAAATGTGGATGAGACTAATTTTGTCTAATCTGTCAATTACAAATATAGTGATACCATTCAGGGGATTATTCACTAAAGTCCGAATTGTTGCGTATAGGTGCGGATTCGCCAGATAAATACAGTCGCAATAGGCTGCTATTGTTGCAATCACGTCTTTATAATGAGAATATTGTCACAGTCTCGACTTTATTATTTTAAAATTATCGAAATCTTAACATTAAAAAATTGTCACGACTTTACAATGGGGAAATTGTAGCGGATTTACTATGGGAATCTACTGTTTGCGAATTAGACAGTCGAATTCACATCTTAGTGAATAACCCCCTTCAGTCACAGACCTTGGTTTCAATCACTGCATCACTAGCAAAATATCCAAGTTGCTTTATATGCTATGAATGTAATAATTATTTCTATTTGGGTAATGTATTATTGTAAAATGTCTGCATTCAGAATCATTTAAGAGATGCCAATACATTTTACAACCATCTCATTGTCTGCTGAAGAAATAAAAGTACTCTCACAGGGCAGATAATAATCCAATGGGCAGTTAAAGGCCCACAGGGAAAAATAACATTCTCAGTGATTTTCTTACTATTAATTTTGATTCTCTGTTTACTTACATAACTGCCAATGTCGCTCTAACTGGATATACCAATGAAGCAGTAACTTGTTTTAAAAGCACAACATATAATACATACACAATGAAAGTATTACATGAAAGTAGTTTCTATATCACAGCTGAAGTATCATTTCAAAAAAGCTAATAAAACTGAGAAGCTGGTAAGAGTTTAAGTACCCTCTGTATATTGCAGTCTTAAATAACATTTTTCATTCTAGGGTTTTATTTAATAGTGCTTACAGTTTCTCTCAATGAAATTATTAGCTACTTTATATGGTTATTTGCATCTGCCAAATCCTGTGATTGTGATTTGTATCTCATAATATTAAGTCACTGACAAACCATATTATACAGTTAAAGATCGTTGTAATATTGCCTGTGAAGCATTGCATTTTGTTTCAGTGTATGCTTTTTCACATCTTTTATTTGCCTGTACTCATGATGGATGATTTGATCACTGTCATATTTTTTTGGATTACATTATTTGAAAATATAAAAATCAATCAATAAAAATGACAATGAAACAAAAAGCAAAAAAGAATCCTATGTTGACAGATTTTTTTTTCTTCTTAATCTTTTCATGTGTTCAGAATTTTAACTACAGGCTTAATGTCATTAAAATAAAAAAAGAACATAAATGTTTTTGTTTTTTTGAACATTTGAAAAATATATTTTATTCTCCAGGGTTAATTTTGTTGGCTTGATGATGCTTGTTGGAATTTTTAATTAAGGTCCGTTTTAATACTTACATGAATTGATGGTTGTTCTGTATGAATGTGCTTCGTTATTTTCACAAGTACATGTGTTATGCAGCCCTGTGATCTTTATTGCATCAAATTACTGTTCACTTTCATTTTCTATGAAGATGCGCTCATCTTCAGTTATTGCCTTGTGCAAGATGGTGCACTTTGTATTGGCCCAAGTCATTTGACAGTACCATTTGCTGTGCAATGATCATTCAGATTTGGTTGTTGTTGAAGCAACCTTCACTGGCACCACCAAGGTTTTTCTGATGATATCATTCATAAAATCATGTCAAGTTAAATCATTAATGAAGTTACTGAATACATCTCATAGAATATTTGTAACCCTTATAAGGGTAATTCAGGAAAGTGTGAACTTACCTGGCAATCCTTCGATTCACCTCGGCGAGACTGGAACGCACTCCCTGCACTCCTGCCTAAGAAGGGTCATGATCCAAGCTGCCTATTGTGGAGAACTTTAAAGCTGAAGATAAAAACTCCACTAATGAAACCATAAATGGAACAGAGTGACTAAGTGTGAACTTGATAAAAAACAGATTAGAAAATTTAAATGCAAATGAGGTTCCAGGACCAGATGAATTGCAAATTTAAGTCTTAAAGGAGTTTTATTTCAGCAAATAATCAACTAAAATGTTTTTCCTTTGAAGCCACCTACTTGATTATTTCTGCTTCTTTTGCATGCAAAATGTTACAAGTACATGGCACTCTTTGTAGAGTTTCATCTCCACCCCCTGCTCAGAAAGATGGGCATTGACTTCTTGCACAGCATGTGGAAAAGCCAACACTTAAAGGTGTTATTTATCAAAGACTGAATTGTCACGTAAAGGTGTGAATTCACTACTACCCCATATTTGGGTATACTTCAAACTTTACAATGTGGCAAATTTGCCAGCTAACAACAGATGCAAACTACAGAACAGACTGGTACTGTCGTGGTTGCGACTTTACTATGGGGATCTACTGTTTAGTGAATAAGGAGTAGAGAATCAGGGAGTAGCCAGCCGAAGTGATAGAAATTCATTTTGACAGTCGAATTTTCACTTTGATAAATGTTCCCCTTTGGTGATTATTGGCTAAAGTGTGAATAGGTGTGAATGTGCCACTTCCCCATTTTGGCCACTTATTCTGTGATGGCGTGAATTTGCCAGCTAATGATGGTTGCACACTACACAATAGACTGCGGTCAATAGTCACGGTCAATAGTCACGGTCACAACTACAATGGGACTTCTACTGACTCGGTCGCAACTTTACTATGGGAAGCCACCTGAAGTGATACAAATTCCCTTCAACAGGTGAATTTGCACTTTAGCCAATAACCCCCAAGGTGAATGTCTCATTGGTATTCACCAGTTAATGTAACATGTAATATTCAGCAACCAAACTGTATGTGTGATGACATGTCATGGTTTATTAAAAAATAATGAGGAGCAAATATGTTGACCATAAAATACTAACACCAGCAGTTCTATAAGATATAGGTATAAGACAAAGTCCAAAGGTAGTGATTTGCTGCTTCCCAATGTAGTGGTTTAGGCTGCCAGTAGTTATGTTTTTTAAGCATATCAGTTTTAGTTAGTTTTTTTCTAAGTTTAGTTACTTCTGAACCTCTGTTTTTAATTTTAAAGACTCCATAAAGACTGGTAATGTACTAATAGACTGATGTAAGGTAAACATAGTACCTATATTTCAAAATAATTCCTAACTTTAGACCAATGTAAGTTTCACTTCTGTGGTAGTTGAAATTATTGAGGGGTTGTTAAGGGATTATATACTGGATTCTGTGACAGAATGAGGTTTTTTAACAAATGTAATCTGTTTGGTTTTTTTAAGTACAAGATTGAACAGAGGAGTAGCTGTGGTTATAATAATATATACTCTTAAAAAGTGTTTGACACTGTTCAACACAAAAGTCTGTTGTGAAAACTTAAGGCCATTGGTTTAGAAAATGCAGTTTGCAAATGGATTGAAAACTGGCTAAAAGGCTGTTAAGCGTTATGGTCAATAATTGTTACTCTTAATGACCCTTTTAGAAGTGGCATACCCCAGGGCTCTGTTTTAGGACCATTGTTATTTAATGACAAAGAAGTATATACATCAGTTCAAATTTGCTACATCAGTGCATGAACTCATGACAATTTACCACTTCTCCAACTTTTCTTATTTTACAAGGATTTTTATTTTGTGCGATGTATCAAAAAAATGCATAAAAACATCAAAGTGGCAAATTAGAGGACTTATAGCAAGGTTCTTGTTTGGTGTAAGGTACCATTTCTATCAGAAGCCATAGAAAACATGGCAGCAAAGTGCCAAAATGAACTAGAAATTATATGCCACTAAAATTAATTTAAAAACACTTGTTTTAAAGTAATTGACTATACTATGACTACAGTACTGTAGACCATAATGCATCAAAATGGTGATATAGTCCTTTGTTATGATCATTCATGTCTTTTAACATATAGGATGTAATAAAGAAAGATGAAGATAAATTGACATTGTTTTCCTTAAACAGATCCATGTAAAGATGATATCACAATGCTTCAATATGGCTATTTTGGTCAAATTTGCAACCATAACCCACTACTAATATTTACCTGAATACATCTAACCATGTTTCAAATACACTTTATAACCATTTGTGTAATCATCAAGTGAAAATGCCATGTAGTAAATAAGCAGAATTAGCTATGCCACAGTACAAGTGAATTGATAAGGAGTGGTGCAAATTCATTCTTTCATAAAAAAAAATGCACCAAAGTCTGTTTGAATACAGTTGTATTATATATATATATATATATATCACTATTTTATAAAGCATTGTCAAACTGAATAAAGATATTTAGGGTGAAGTTTATAAAGCTCGATCTTCATTTTTCGACCTTCTCGAGTTTTATTAATGAAAAAACACAGGCACCCAATCGAAAGATATTGATCGATACTTTTCAATCAATTAAACTTTTCGATTGAGATTTTCAATTGGATTTTTTGATGGAAAGGTAGCTATACTTCACATTAGTAGTATGGCTACCTTTCCATCCAAAAATCCGATCGAAAAACACAAGAAAGTCAAAATTGACTTTCTCGAGCTAATAAATTTCGCCCTAAATTTAGTGTATTACCAAATGCTGATTAATATATTATGTCAAAGTAAAAGTGTCTGGACTAAATTTCATTTTTAAGTGTCTGGAGTGAATGGCAGATTATCTACTATTCACATGTGCTTATGGTCATTAATTCATTGCACTTGATTGTCAAAGCCATAAATCATTAAAGAACCAATCCTCCCGAGGCCATCAGTTTACATGGGGGTCTGTTTGGTTTTAATATGGTATTAATATTAATTAATTAGCTAGATGTATCAATGAGTAAGTTTATAAAAAAAAAACTCAACAAATAGTCTGTCTATCATACTAGTTTTATATAGCCCATTGCATCATTGTACAGTTTACCAGCTTCACATTCCCATAAGATTATGTAAATAGTCCAAAATGCAACCTATATATATATTTTTGATTGTACTAAAATATTTTAAAGCAGCTTTCTCAGGGGCTTGTACAAACGTAAAAGAGAGGGTCTAAATTCACAGACTTAGACTTCCTCCAACCTGAATTGTTGTAGATATGGATGGATTTTCTCATCACTGTTATAGAACAAAAATTAGCAGAGACTAATTTAAATACTTTCAGGGCAGGTGGCAAACAGAATTAGAATCAGTCCATAAGAGTCAGTGTTTTTTACAACTGCTAAGTATTCCCAGTGCCTGTGCTGTGCTGTCAGTGTTTACCAGTTTGTAAGCAGATGCTGTCTGACTTAGCTGCCTGGGACAATGGGGAGTATAAGCTTAGACATGTAATAGGAAGCCTGAGAATGTATACAACATGTATTGGCTGGTTTTATAATCTTTTTTAAAATGAAATTAAGAACTTTAAAGTTAAAAATAATTTATGTGTAGTTTAAAATGTCTGCTCATCAATAAATTAAAACAAATTTGATTTTTAATCTAATACATGCATATAACTTAAATGTACTGTAATAGTTAATTTTGTATTTTGCATTACTGAATTAAGCATAAGACCTGAACTGATGAAGCAACTGTTTCTACTCAATTTAACATGAATATGAAAATGATTATGCTGTGTGTAAATTCAGTCTCATGTGACGTTCTCTGAATGCACTGTCCATTAAACCTGCTCCAGGTTTACATGACTTATTCATTTACTAAACAAAGTGATTTATGATATTGTATTCTGTATGGAATAAGGGTTGCCTAATAGCCCAAACTCCATTTGGTGGAAACAGATATATTCTCCATTAAAGATCTAGTAACACCAAAAGTGAAAATGTCTCATTCACATTGAAATGACAGTCGTTTCTTCCCAGTACTTGTAAAATATTTTATTTTAAAACCAAGTCCCGAGTTTGTTTCTCTGTGTTTGCTTATCTTTAGCAAACTGCAGACATATTTTATGTATCGCATAAGTAAACGCCCACCCACCAATCTGACATCAAAGACATTGTTTTTAATGGAGTATAAGGGAATACATATTCATGACTTGGATCAAACAAACCTACAAACTGAAAGCATGTGTATTTTTTTGCAATAAGAGAATAAAAATGATGCTGTATTTCACAAGGACAGAACAACAGTATTAAATGTATAAATGCAAATTGGGTGTTTTAAAATTTGGCTGACATTGGGTTATCTAGTGTGGAATCATGCTAAAAAATATATGTCTATTTAAAAAAATAACACAAAAGGGTTTATTTAAAACCACATCTTCCACAATTTAACAATGTATTGATTATGAATGATAATTGTCCTTTATGAAATAATTGACTCCCTCCCACTTCTTAGTCCCCTAACCAAGAAAAGTATATACAATTTTATGGTATCTTTGGTATAATTTACTGAAGGGTTTTGTTACTGTTCAGCAGATTGGTAAAAAATAAGGTGTTTATAAATATCTTTATATGAAACATTTGATTGGACAGCAATTTTTCATAGCATATCCCAACTGCAGCTTAAATTGATGTAGGAAATGACTCAGAGTTATGTGATTTATATGTGAAGTTTATAAACTGGTTTCTTTTGCTTTAGCTTTCATTCATCACAAAGTGAGTCTTGAAACAATGATTTACTTAACATTTATCCTATAACAGTGACATTTATAAGAATACTTGAAGGTGATTAGCACACTTGGCTGCCCTAAGACTACATGTGTCATACAGGCTATCAACTCAGCTATAATGATGGCCTTATGTTCTCAGTTCACTTAAATGGGTCACATAAGCTAACAATAATGTAGCACATGCCATACTGCAGAAATGGACTAAAAGTCAGCAAAAAATTATAAACATCAGAATCAAAAAAAAAACTTCAATATTTTTTTAGAATACTTTTAAGCCTATAAACTAGAGGCCTATGCAAAGTATCTACAAACCAAAAGTCAGACACTTACAATACAACCACAATACATTACACAATTAATTGTATTCATAAGAACCCACAGCAATTTTACATTCAACAACGGAAATATACTTCAAACAACAAGAGTTTTCATGGGCCCATGATTTGCAACATAGTATGGCCAGCCTTTTCATGGCAGACCTTGAGGAAACATTCCTAACAGTAGGTGAACGTAAATCAAGGCAGATGAAATTTTCATAATCTGGATAAAAGACATTGTGTAGATTCCACCAGGATTTTAATCAATATAGATACAGATACAGCTAAAGAAATAGTGAACCCTGTTATAAAGAATCCTGTGAGGTTAGCCATCTGAACAAATTATATTAGAAGTGCACTGCATTGGTTTCTGGTGACAAGTTTCAGAAATAAATTACTACACAGCATATGTTTTGCATAGCATATACTGATAACCCTTTTTATCATCTGCTTCTCTAAAACTTGTTACTTTCAAATGTCTTCCTAGTAAAAGGGATGATCTGGTCACTAAATGCTAAAGGCTGCAAATGACCAAATACAAATAATTATAGTTATAGATAATAGTTAACCTTACTCTTTTGAATGAACCACTAATACAATACTCATTATTGCAGGGTAGCATTTATTTTGATTGACCACTGCTCAACCCTAAATTATTGACCAAATTGGTACAGCCTGGGACTTCATTTCCCAAAATTCAAAGGGTAGAATCTCCACTTCCTCTGATAGCCTAAGAAGCTGTCAGACCAGACCTACATGACAAAATGAGGTATGATTTTTTAGCCACTGACAAAAATTTAAAAAACATGACTTATAGGTAACTTTCAAAGATCTTCAAGAATATTGAAAAAAAAAAAAACCCACAGGTGTCAGTATCACTTAAACAATACATTATGCAGTTTCAAATTTTTCCAGTAGTTGTTTAGAGCAGGACAATGGCTCAGAGAACTCACACTACAATGTGAAAGAGGCATGATTTCACAGATTATTATTTTATCTAATTATTATAATCTTCAGATGATACTTAAGCTCTTTGCTTGGGGAAGATTTCTTCAGGAGGACCCAATATCAAAATACCAATAACAGAAGGTAGTAACGGGGAAAAAAAGAGAAATAAAAACAGTAAATATTGTATCATTAACAAATTTAGCTCTTTGTTCAATAATAAAACACTATATTTTTTTTGGGGCTTTTATATCCTTTGCATCTTTACAGCCAAGCATAAACAAATCTGTGCATACTATGAATATTGTAGATTCCAGCACAGTATGGAGTGAGTAGAGGGAAAATCCATGCAGAGAATGTCAGAGGCTAATTGCAGAATCCTTGGTTGGCAATTCTCAGCCACTATAATAAGAAACCTTTGGTATGGTGAGTCTGCTGTTGATATTTCAATAAAAGGGATTTCAGGAGATTGTGCTTTTTTATCTAGTCTAGGGGCTAGGAAGTCTCTTACTCCTGTCTGTGATAATACATAGATAGAGACGTGACAAAGGGCATTTACCTCTTTTAGCATCTAGTCTCACCTTACATGTAGATTTTTGATGTATACTTTAAGTTGTTCTTAAATTAATTATATTAATGAATTCACAGTGAATGCATATTGCTATTCTTCCTGTTTATCAATGCAATAATTATGTAACCTCTCCAAGTATATTGCACTGTATCACAAAACTATAAAGACCCAGACAATGGAAACTGTATCAGAGAAAAGCATGAAGTAACAAAAGATGATCACTTTTCCTATAATCATTCATACCATATATCAAAAGATAGAATTACAAATGTCCAGTTGTTTTGAGCATATGTCTTGTAGGGTAATAATTAAATCTGTCACAGCATAATTCTCTGCAGACTTGCTGCTTGTTTCCTAGGGTGTAATAGCATGAAATTGTGGATGAATAAACCATGGCACCATAATTTGCATCTGTCAGTTCAAATGAGCTATTCTGAAGTGAAATGGTTAATGTAGTTCAAAACAATTTTATCCACCAGTAAATGTAATTTAACCATATTGCACACTAAATACATTCATCCACATTTTTAGTCAGGGACAGCAATGTAATTTAATAAAGGAAGGCATAGCTGAAAAGTGCGAGTTTGCAAAGAAAGCAGTAAGTGTTATTTGAAGAATTAGGGAAATTCAAAAGCAAACAAGTATATTTCTTAGAATGATTATGCGTAGCATCCTAACACAAAGGAAAGGTCTACATTATACTTATTTTACAATGCATATTGGACACATTTAATTCACAAAAAATTTTTTTACATTTTTGGACTTTTTTGTTAATGAAAATGGATAAATAAAAAAAACAAAGAAAAGATTGTTGATTGATATTTTTACCAAGATTAATAATAAGGGTACTACAGTATATAAGCTATCTTCTGCTACGTCTTTGATAAACCTACATATTTTTATTATTTTATTCCATAGCTCTGTCTTCCTAAACTTCATTACTATAATATATTATCTCTTGCATCAAGGTACTTTCTACAAAGTATCATGAACATCATATCTTATTTAGGTTATGAATTGGGAGCATTATCTTAAATAATAGCAAAGTGCTATTTAAAATATTGCAGCTGGTAAAACAAATGCACCTTCCCTTTAATTAAGCATGC
>WMED01030275.1:0-10126 GCA_019650415.1 Pipa parva
GTGGTTTCCTGGTTTTTACCTGAATCGCAGAGGATATAGTTAACTAGTTATTTTTAGGTGCATGCAAATTTAAAAAAAAAAATGGTGGGTAATTGGGTGATGTATGATAATTTTATCAACTCAACATATTCCTAGAAGTGAGGTTATAGTTAATCAATTTGTTATATGTGCATACAAATGGAGGGGGTGTAGGTCCACATGGGTTGCATGCTGGGTAAGTGGATGCATTTTGATAATTTAAGATGCAAACTGATAATCTTAATTAGAGAGAAAAGATGGTGCCCTAGTGTTTCAGTGTAAATCTGTAGCAATGCTTTAAGCTGGTATCAATTGTTTTTTCTGTACTTTACAGTTCAGCTTCACAAGAAAGAGTGAAGCCCTCTTACAAACTGGTGACTTTCACAGCATTTTCTCTAATTCGCTAATTTTATTTTAGTTTTAAGGCACATTTACAAATATCCAACATAAAATCAAATTTTGTAGGGAAAGCATAGATCACTTATCATTAGAGAAATATTTCAGAAGCCTTCTATTTTGACATCACAGTTTGTGTTAATGTGCCAAAACTAAGTCACGTCAACCTTAAAAAATAAAGTTTTTAAATTAAAGTTTGTAGTTTTTCTCAGGTTAGAAAAGAGAGAAAGAGACCTAACTCTCTGATCAGTGAATGCTATAGAATTTCCATTGCTACTGCAGGGTTATACAACTGAAAACAAAACACATTATTTTTCATACAGTAGCTTATCATGTTAGAATTATCACCACTGATAATCATCATTGTTTCTACTAATATGCTGAAAGTACAGGGTCTGCCAGCCTAAACTGATATATTATCCACAGTCGCGGATTTGCTATGGGAATTCACTGTTGAGAATTCGACAGTTGAATTAGCACCTTATTGAATAATCCCCAGGTAACTCACCCAAGTATTCTTCCTAGTAAAAGTCAGGTAGGTCTGTGTTTAGCACTTTTGCCCTACAGCAATAGGTGCAGGGTTTGATTTCATCCTGTACATTATCTTCTTGAGTTTGTATATTTTCCCCTATGTATGTGGGTTTCATTGGGGGTTTACTAACATTGAAAAACATACTAGATTTAATAAAAGCTTGAATATAATAATGTTTTATAATTATACTAGACAATAGTTTTTTAGCATTTTCTTTGGCTGAAGGCTACACAGCACACTTACATTAACTATCCATTACCTTTGAAATAAACCTCAAGGTGAAATTTATAAGGTTCAAGAAAGTCAATTTCAACCTTTGATGTACAAAACTGGGTGCCTGATTGAAAAATATCGATCGGTTTTACCAATCAAAACTTTTCAATTCAATTTTTATATAGGATAGTCGTACTATTAATGTAAAGTATGGCTACCTTTCCATTAAAAAATCTGATAAAAAAAAACTCAAGAAGGTAAAAATCGACTTTATTGAGCTTTATAAATTTCTAGAGTTTTAAACACTTGCAAATTGATGTTTTGTAATTGAATGAGTTTATTTTATTTTGGACATCAAGTCAGCAATTTCCAATGTACTCAGCATTAGGGATTCCAACTGGTAGAGGGGGCAGAGGGGACTGATAAAGGGGCCCAACATCAACCTGGAGACAATTGCATATGAAATGCAATGCACTTAAAGTATAGAAGATTACAGTGATAATGGCTTGATTTAGGCATCTAGGTGGTCCATAATTTTCAGATCTCTTATTTTCGGACTGTCAAGTACTTTCTGGTCTAAATCTGGAGATTTAAGAAAACAGACCCACTGTTTACTGCAAAATCAGATACTGAAGATACCCCTCTGCGTACAATTTTTCCCAGAACCTCTAGTAAAGTCTATTAAATATTACTCACTTCAAATGTTTGGATATTTTAGCAAAAAACATGGCATTTTTCCTTCTAGAAGTGATATTTCTGCAAGTGCTTCTAATACCATGTTATTTTATAGCTTAGCTGCCACCAATATACAAGTCACAAGAAATATGATGTTTCAGGACAGGCTAAGACATCAGAATCCCACTTCAGTACATGTTTTCTTATCATATTTCTACCTCTGCTATCTGGCTATCCATTTTAAAACGAGGGAAGCGCCTGTCTCATATATAAGCCAGTAGCCAGCATGATTAATAAGTACATGCAGAGAGAAACATAAAAATGTCCTGTCTCCTTCATCTGTTCTCCTCTCACAGTGATTAACCTTTCAGTTTATGACTATTTTTGCACTTGCTTCTGATAAAGAATTTTATTTCTCCTTCCCTCCTGGGCAGCTTGTATTATTACTTACCAGAACCAGAATAGATAGAAACCAAGTACGTATACCACCACTATCCAAAATGACAGTTTTGCTTTATTATCTTTATATTTACAGTGCTGAAGACATGGAGTCACTATGGTAAAAACACAATCTGTTCATTAGAAACCAGCCCTGTGTAAGTACATCAATTTTACCTAATTGCCCATCTTGAGTTAGTTTATCTTTGCTTGAGACATACAATTATTGCTAAAAATTAATTAGGAAACCTTTTGTGCTTTGTGGTCACCTGTGAAAAGGAAGAGGAAATGATGCGGAAGGTGGCTGCCTAATCTATTGTAAATAACATGCTCATTAACATGCATTTTATCTAGAGTTCATCTTTTTCAATGTGCAATTCCACAAACTCTAAATTCCCACTTGCCACCAGTTTCTAAAAAATAGTTTTAATAAAAAGTCGTACCAGAAGTGTAGCCTTTTATTGCAGTATTCAGTATATCTAAATAAACTTGGACCAAATCTTCCAGAGACAAAATTTGATTTAGAATATCTAAAAAAAAGGCCAGTGATAATTGTAAATCATGGATTATACAAATTCATGTACATGGTTTATTAAAACATCAGAAAATGTATTTAAAATGTGTTATCTGGTGCAGAAAAATTCACTTCAACATTAGGATACAGTACAGCGTGATGCTTACACAACACATGACCTTGCAGGTACCCCATGAAATCTTAAAGGAGCAGTAAAGTCTAAAACTATGCTTTGTAATTTTAATAGTTAATACCAAAACACATATACTGTATTCCAAATTATTTGTCTAGTTTTCCAGCTAAAACCTTTAAAATACCCTGCCTGCTCCCTTAGATCAGTAGCCTAAATATGCTCAGTAGAATCCCTGCTGCAAATGTTAAAACTAGCTATTTAAAATAAACTTATGTAGGGGATTCTAAGTTTTATATTGGAATATGTCTGCAGTTGTTCTTGCAATCTTGCTGCTGCTTACTCCAACCAGTAGATGTCACTAGTAATTTAGTGTTTCAGTTGTATGTATAGTATCTTAAGAAAGAGAGATTGCTCCCAGAGGGCAATGCAGGATTTATTCAGTTCTTCTTCCAGTGAGGGAAGGGGTGAGACACAATCAGTCTAGCTAGAGACAGAAACTCTTTCATAGTCCAAATCTAGTAGTAAGAACACAGCTAGGCTAACTAGAAGGGCAGTCTTGAGCTTCATCAAGGAGAGAGTGGGTTTAGTACTCCTAGGGGTGTTCTTTTCTAAGGCATCTCAGTCAGGTAAAAGTGATATCCTTAGGGTTAGGCCTCTTTGAAGAATGCTGTGAACAATTCTCTCTAAAAGCAATATAAAATATAAATACCTTACTGGTGACTGCAGTAACCATTGCTCTGCTGTGAGAGTTATACTGCCTGAAACTGTGAGCAAATTTGTAAGTACCTGTATAAAGTTATCCTAGTTCACCTGCTATTCTTTAAAGTTTGATCTGTTATAAATAAATTGCTAAATCTCATATTCACAAGAATTCCTGGCACCCAGAATTGATATTTGCTAATTGCTGTCCCCATATATATTAGCGTGAGCTCACTCCTGAGAGATAATTACACTGGTAGTCAAAAGAGTACTACACATACATAATATCATATTTTTAGACATCAAGTACAGCATTTGCTTGAAAACTAAAATGCCTCTGTCTGCCAGGGACATATTCAGAGGGAAACATTCTAAGAAGTATTTTTAATTTTCAAATGTTATCAGTCATACTGATAAAGCACTGCAGGTCACTGCATAATTTAGTCTGTGGTTATTTGCACAAAGGGGTTGGGTGATTAGTGGGTGTGGCCTAAGGCACCAAACATTCTGGGTTTTTTCTCCAAGCTCCCGAGTGGGCTGTTTGTATAATAATTTTCTGTTTCTTTCTCTGACATTTACCTATAATGCCATTAGTTGCGTTTCTGTACATTATTCATAGGCTCTTAAAATAAAAGAAAACTCTACTCTGAATAAAACCTCTAGTTATGCTTCAGTTTTTACAAAGCAATAACAGATTTAGTAGCTCTTTCATAATTGTTAAAAATAAAAATCTGAAACAGCCATATTTTCAGACAGGTGATCAATCATTTGAATGAGCGTTCATTTCATATAGTATTGGCAATGAATCCTAGCTTTGATGTAGGGTTTACGGAACAAAACAAGTGAGAACAGGAAAAGGCTGACTCAACCATAGAGCCAATAAGGTGCCAAGTTTTGTAAAGCCCCCAATAGATGATTTGGATTCTCATCTATTTATTTAACACTATTGATCTCAGCGTATTATTCAATCATTTACCTCACTTGTAATTGAAAATACAGAGAGAAACTTATTAGCCTGCACTATCTTTTACATATCTTATATAAATGACATGATAAAAGATTCCTAATATTTAGGCCCTTATTCACAAATGTGCGAAGTGAGCCGCGTAGTGTTCGACTCACTTCGCACATTGGGTTATGCGCGTGCTGATGTCCTGTGCGCGGACATCAGCACGCACATTAAAGGGATTCCCCTCCCGGCGAGAGCACTCGAGTCTCCTCGCCGGGAGGGGAATCCCTTTAATGCGCATGCTGATGTCCGTGTGCAGGACATCAGCATGCACATAACACAATGTGCGAAGTGAGTTGAACACTACGCGGCTCACTTCGCACATTTGTGAATAAGGGCCTTAGACTTAGAATTTTCGATGTTATGTCATAGCAGGTCATCCGAATTTTTTTTTGGTTCAAGTTCCATCAGAAAGCAGAACAACATTGTTAGAAATGAACAATTTTGAACTTTTGCCCACTGGTTCTTGTAAATGATATCCCGATCCCCATTGTCATGTACGCTGGAGAGTTGAGAAATGCAATTTCAATACTTGTATGTGCTCATGTACATATGTAGAATTGACAAAATAAATAATATCTATCTATCTATCTAAATGAAAACAATCTGGTAACGAGCTAAAGTATTCCCTTTGATGGAATGGCTGGGACTGTCACCAGATAAGAACCTTATTTAGCTTTTGTAGCACATCAGGAAAAATGTACTAACATTCTTTTGCACCTTTAAAAACTATAAAATTCATGGTCCAAATGTTTCATGAATAACTTCAAAGCTAATACCTAGAATGGGAAATGTCTGAAAAGCCGTGATTGCCGCATGTGGAGAGTCCTTTGATGCACGTATAGTACAAAACTAGAACTATCAGATTAAATTCAAAACATTGTATGTAACATACAGTATATAACATTGTCAATGTATTGACTAGAATTTTTCAAAAATGTATTGGTTTTTTCACATTAGCAGAAATATTTGTGCTCATTCTTACAACAATTTTTTTTTTTTTTTTTTTTACAAAAAATGATGACATTGTTAGAAACGTGCACATTAGACAGTTTTATATTTTTACATACAGTATGTGAATGATAAACACTAGATACTACCTAAAACTTGTTCTTATTCATGTTTACTCTTGTGATGATGCCAGCTTTTTAAATGTATTGTGACACAATGGAGTAGACAAAACACTGGAAAAACCAGGAATGACTACTTTCCTTTTTTTTCATGGAGAGTTTTATAGTGCCAGACAGGCATGTTGGATTCTGTATCAACAGATGGCTTACACTCTTCCTTGCGCTAGCTTCCATCTAGCAAATTGCAGGTCACATCTGGCCCAAGTTGTGCTTACTGAGCAGCTGAAAGTTTGGATGCTTTATCAACTCAGCAGTGAGGAAGGATTCTAAGATAGCAAGTTAAAGGAAAGTAACATGGATTTATCTGAAAGGCAAGCTGCCTCAATGTTTAGATATCTAAAAAGTAGTTGCTACTTATGTTTCTATTTCCGTTAGTAGAAGTAGTAGTAGTAGTTACATCTTATCTCACTTCAGTCTGCTACAAGTGTTGTGTTATTTATTTTGTAAGGGAGTGTTGCATATAACAATAGGGAAGTACACATTTCAAATAACAGTATGGAAGATCAGTTATACAAATACCCCATACAATTCTGTCTGTCTTAAACCATTTGAAAGAGTTTGTTTGAAAGAAAGGGAGATGCAATAATCTAATTAAAGAAAAATAAAAGCCTCAAATATTGCCAGCATTATGTATGCTATACTTAAAGTAGCAAAAATATTGCTTTTGGTTTGAGCAATCTGATTTAAACATTTTTAATACAACCTTTTTACCTGGAGCAAAATACAATTCTGGTGTAAACTTATATATACTTAGTTATGATAAATTGCAAACTTGTGCAATTTAATATTGGACTGTTTTAATTGCAAAGTTTGTCAAATGCAACAGGTAAAGCAGCACACCTCCAAATAGCCATCAGTAACCTTGATGCCACCAATACACTTCTGCTGCAGCAACATGTAGCTGGTCAGTGCTCCACCACTATGCCTGCCACTTGAAACAGGCTGATTTAATAATGCATTGGCATTTAGAGCTTCACCTTAAATATGTCTTGCACAAATATTTGTGCTGACATCACTTATTGAATTCCAAAAATATTCAAAATGTAATTATAACTCATTGTACTCCTTCAAACAGAACGAAAAGGGCTTGTTATGCCAGGGTTGATACGTAATGGGTGGTTTCAGTGTACTTACCACTGCCTCCTGCTTCTTGTTTCAGTAATCTTCTTTTCTTCAGCTTCTAGTATTACAGTCACCTTCAGGTCAATGCCTCCTTGTCGACAACACTGATTAAGCCAGCGCAGAAGCAGTATTAGGTCAGAATATTTCTTCTGATCTTGTTCACATCAGAAATAGGAAGATGAGGCAGAAGTAAAGGGTAAAAGAGACAATTCAGATACATAGAACAGTCTTCATTTTAGCCAGTTATTTTCTTTTTTATAAAGTGAATTATCTTACTATCGTACAGTAATCATATCTGTATATGAAACATGTAATGTCTGCTTCTCAGTAAGAGCAAAGAATGGTCTGCTGTTGTTAGGCTGGGGTTTCTCCCAAAAATAAAATGCCTGCAAGTTTATTATTATCATGATACAGCATCTGGAAACTATGGAACACAGTCATATCTAGTTTTATGGCAGCCAGAAAATAATTTAAGTGAATACACAGTTATTCTTCTAAAGTGCTCCTACACAATGGCCAAAATCAGACTGCAACATAGTTTTTCTGTTTGACAATCCTGAGAGTAGAAAAGAAAAAAAATAATAAATTGCTACTTTACTATAAATCCATTGCTTCAGCCAAAAAGCAATTATATCTGGTCGAACTAATGCTGTGGATTCCATGGCAGATAAATGTAGAGACATCCAAATCATACGAACAATGTCATGTGCCCCTTAATGAGGCCAATATTCTTTTCAGATGTCGCACTTGAAATCCTGTATCAGTATATATGAAATATGGAAAATTGGTGAAAACTGCACATTCTTTTCTGGTTAAATATCATTTTTATAGTAGCACCATTTGCTGGCTTCTTTAACTCCACCAGATGTCCCTATGTTATGTCTAGCCAGACTTTTACTGGCCATGCATTGCTATTATTGGCAAAATGACTAAACCATTCTGCTCATCAAACATAACACAGCTTCAGAGAAATATATTTTATTTAACTGGAAATGACACAAAACCTACTGCATTCAGCAAGAAAAGTGTCGCCTTTTGGGACAAAGTGAGCATTTTTTTAAAAATCTGTCTATGCTTTGCTATAGCACAGTCAGTCATGGACAATTTGAGGAATAATCATTTAAGAGGATTGATCTACCTAAATATTTATTTAGTACAAATCACAGGGATTCTAGATTCGATTAACAACCTGTAAAATTGTTGTTGCTAATTGCATGAGCAATTGACACAATTTTACAGCTTCATTTACCTGAGTCAATTTGAGTAGTGCATTCTGAATCGATCCAAACCAAGTAGAAAATCTCATGGTTTTAAAGAATTTTGCATGGTGGATATGATCAATAGTATAAGCTTTTTTTGCATTTTTATAGGAGATGATATTGCGATACGGTGCATGTTGTCTCTATTGCAATTGGACATAACAAAAAAATACTTGTTTATGCATTGATGAAACCATTTTACTACACAACTTTCATAGTGTATGGTATTCTTACAGTTTATTCATCTAGATTAATATCTGATCATTAATAAAAAATAGATTTTATAACACAGAGTGAACATGCCCCATCCTTGTTTTGTATTGTATATTATGTTTTTGTTATTAGTCATTGTGCTGAACAAAAATGTGTGATATATTTATAGTTCTATTTTAAAGAAAACCTTATGTGTGGAAGTAGGGCACTCAGTGATTTTTAGTTTGATCTATTCAATGTCCATTATTACAATTATAAAAAATTTAAACTGTTAATTATGAAAACACTCCACACTGTAAGCCATATTACTTTCATTAAGCCAGTGTGAAAGGTTAACACTTTATTACTTTGTCTGAAGGAAGACAGAAAAAATAATCTCTATTAGTGGACACTGGCAGCATATAGTTAACAAAGTTAACATATACAGCTGAAAGGCTTTGATTATCTATGTTTAGGCTAGGTTCACACTATTGTATTGTGCGCATAATACGCGAGTGTGAAAAATAAAATGCTCCGGTGTATTTTTCTATTGTACTTACCCACCACAGTGTGAATCCTCCCTCAGCGTTCATGGTTCTTCCTGTCTGGCTTCATTTTGTGCATTACGTAAACACACTGGTAAAAATGTGACAGCCTGCGTTCTGGACGCGGCGTATGCGAGTCATACACTAGTGTGTCCGGAACAAGGTTAAGCACTATAGGGATTCACAAAGCCATATTTTTTTCACACTAGCGAATTATGTGCTGCGCATAATACACTAGTGTGAACCAAGCCTTATGTGAGGAAGCTAGTAACAATTTAACAATGGTAAATAAACAATGCTTACACTTTTCTACTATTCAATAAACATAAAGTAAAGGTTGTTCAATAAAATGATTGTACAGCAAATTATTTCATCTTTAATATTATATTTATATGATATTAAATATAATATTTAATATTCATTGTTAACTTAGATTGTAATCTCTATGGGACAGGGACCTCTATCCTCTTGTTTCAGTCATGACCTGGCACTGATGTATTTTCTTGATTATATTCTTGTATTTTACTTCACTTGTTCTTTGTTCCGCACTTTACCCTTCTCTGTATTACTGATTTGTACAGCACTGCGTGACCTTGTGGCTCTTTATAAATAAAAAATATACATACATATACCGTATTTTCCAGACTATAAGGCGCACTTAAAATGCTGAGATTTTCTCAGCAATACTAAGTGCGCCTTATAGCCCGGTGCGCCTAATCTATGGACTGACCTCAGGGCATGGCAGGCATCGGGCAGGCATCGGCAGACTTCGGGCAGGCATCAGACAGGCATCGGCAGACTTCGGGCAGGTATCAGGCAGGCATCGGCAGACTTCTGGCAGGCATCGGCAGACTTCAGGCAGGTAATTAAGTGCAGTGAATATTCATGAACCGGATATCGTCATGCGCTGCGCCTTATAACCCGGTGCGCCTTGTGTATGGACGAAGCCCTGATGGAAGCTCCCTGAAGGTAAGTGTGGCTTATATTCCGGTGCGCCTTATAGCCCGGAAAATACGGTATACATACATACAAACAATATAACTTACAAACTTAAGGTTTAGAGTGTTTAGCTTTATAAGTTTCGCCTCTTCATTCGTCACCCCTGATTTTATCAGAGGCTTTACATTTAGAGGTGAGCTTTCTGAACTCATTGCAGATTCCTATGAGCATATAGACTTCGTATTTCGCTCACTAGCGAGCAAACGCCCCCGCTCTCCCCGCAGGATTTTGCTGACTTTTTAAAAAATAAAA
>WMED01030276.1:0-10126 GCA_019650415.1 Pipa parva
AGCTATGTCCTTGTGTCTCGGTGATATATTGTGTGTCACACAGTATGTTTCCTGGGGACAAAGAGACTGCCCTCCTTGCCATACAACCCTGTTTGCATTATCATAGCAATCACAGCTTTGCCTTAGAAAGAAGCAAATGTCAAAAAATCATTTCGGTTCTTGAAGATTTCAACTTGTTACGAAAAAATTTAGAGTTGTACTATAAAAATGCCTGTAAATCTTCATTTTCTGGGAGTCAGCTTGTCACAAAACGTAGCAGGTTTCATGCTTTATATTCTTCCTGGAAACAAATATAGAACTCTTCATGGCCCTGAATGGCAAAATCCAAAAACTAATGTCCACGTGTATTTGATTAACTCCCAGTTTGGTATTAAGCAGAGAGCTGTCACACAGGGAGATTGTAGCTACATGTTTCATGGAACTGGGGGTCTTTCTGCAATTCAGTTTGAATTTTTACAGCTCCCTGAAAACAATTACTGAGAGCTTTTGTGTTCTTGATACCCACTAAACTAATACTTCATCAAGTTATAATATAATAAAAAAAACTTGGTACCATATGTTTGGATAGTACTGATGAGTCTTATAAAAAAGTCCTGGTAGTTGGCATATAGCCTTAAAAAGCATGCTTGCAATTATTCTTTATTGAGTTGTTGCCAAAAAAAAAAAAAAAAAAGAGTCTCACTTAAGTAAAAATTTCTCTATTCTACCTGTCCTTTTAAAGGGGACTGTTGCTCTATTTGTGCAGCAAGTCCTAAATCTCCTGGTAACATATACCTGTCACATGATGCAGGGGGTGTGTTTTCTTACTCTTTGCTGTTTTGATAACATTAATGGTAGTGCCAATCAGCTGACAAGGTATAGTTTTGAGAAGTCACACATGTGCAATCTGCAGATTACATTATGTATTCAGCAAAGCTGTTTCTTTGCAGATATATTTTGCAATATTATTTTGTTTACATGTATTGAATAAATGCTGTCAGGTTCACTTTGAAGGAACACAATAGCATCCTAAATGAATGCTAATATTATATACTCTTTACAATGAACTATCCCTGTGCATGTTTCAGTAGTGGTGCTATCCGTATTAAATGGGATATTATCTAAGACTTTCTAGTGGGAAAATATAATTATATCATTGATATAATTTAGAGTTTGCAGGTATCTAATTTGACTTCATTGGTACTATATGTGAGCATTATTTTTGATGATAATAAGGATATAGAATTCTGTTAAAGGAACAGTCTGGGAGAGCATGCACGTCATCCAGAGAGGACGCATTGATCATGTGCACGCTCTAAATGTGCCAATGTGGGGCTTCACTAGGAGTGCGGCTGAAGGGGAATGCGCTCCTAAGAGGGATCGCCTGTTTCAGACGCCATAGAGTCACCGGGAGTGTCTGAAGATGGAGTATGCTGTATAGCACTTCTTTACAGGTAAGAATTTTAACTTAAAAAAAAAAATGATAATAAATTGCCTTAATAAAAGGTGGTAATTAGCGTAAATAAATGAATAAATGTATTTTTTTTATTTTCAGCCGGGACTAATCCTTTAAGGAAGGTTCACCAAAGCCACCCTCGTCTGTTCACACTGTCCGGTAGACTTTATTTTATTTCTTCCTTAGGAGCTCTCCCATGCAAGAACACACTTTTGATTTTATTATGTAACCCAGAAATCTTGCTCCTTCGAATAAGGTGAACTTGAACAGGTGGGGAAGAGGGGTAAAGCTTGCTATTGTTACTGAAACTATTTAGGGCCACAGCTCTAAATAAAATGCTTGTTTCCCCAAGATATTCAATGGTGTGGTATTAACAAAAGAATGTACAATAAAAGACTGCCTGTACAATGTACTTTAAAAAATATAGGATTTATTTAGAGTACAGAAATGCATATTTGAATTGAATAGAAATATCAGATCCGGTAAAAAGAAAAAAAAAACAAACAACTGTGTTAAGATTATCCAAAAGGATAGCACTCCCAGCATTCTTGAGTGGAATTTATTGCAGAATAGATGTTTTAGTGTGAAAGCATTTCCTGGCTATTTCAGGCTCTTGCAACCCAGAAATATCACTATCGCCATTATCTAGAGCAATGCGGACCAGATAAGCCAAGATGGATAAAAAGCTGTACAAGAAGATTGACAGACGTGACATCATCATGGTCTGAGATCAGTTAAAATTAGGCATAGACATTGTGACAGGAAATTCAGTAGATTTTTTTTTTAGTACATCTCCCAGCACATTGATAATTTCTATAAATGTATGGACCTTTTGTGAGCCGGGCAGCATAATTTGAAGAGTTTATTCTCCTTTAGAAAGGCAAAAGAAAAGCATATTCTGCAAACTCTATGATGTGGCAAATTCGCAACCAATTAACACACTCAGTACAGTTGTGGAATGACAGATCTCCTTGCATCATTTTGCACATGTATGCACAAATAATTCACCTATTTATCAAGCATCAGAATTTGTCACAGTAGTGAATTTCACAAGGTGACAGGTGTCGCATTCACCAACTTTACTTCAGGTCAAAGTAGCAAATTAGGAGGCTGATGGCAGGGTTACTACTGTCTGACTATCTACACTACTGCGGCTACTGGCACCATAGCTTCTTTGATATGGGAATTCCCTGTTTAGTGAATAAGGAGTAGAGAATTTGCAGCTATCGGAGTGTAGTGACCCAAAGTGATGAGAATTTACTTTGATAGTCAAATTCTCACTTTGATGAATAAGTCCCAAAGTGTAATGCTAATTGTTTGGGGGCATAGAACCCCATAGCCTATTTACATGATTGTTATCAGGTGACCCCGGGTATTATCCATGCAACATATATTTCATATAATCTACAGTAGATAAATGGTGCATCCAGTTTCACCCCATGGCTCTGGAATTTAAATCCTAATCTGGCACAGATCAAAGCTACACAGAGCTATCCAGGGCTGACAATGGAATTATACTGTAGCACACATTTCTCAGCAGTTCAGCATCATAGTATCTTGCAGATATTGAAATGGAGACTACCATTAGCTGCATATACTAAGGGCGTTATCAACAGGTAATTCATTGACAGGGCACTTTTAGAGTAGCTAATTTTTACCCTCTTGTCTGAATGCTATAAACTTGATCCTGGTAGAACCAGGCATCTCCCCCACTACTACTCCCAGAGGGACATTGCCTTGTTCATTCTATGTTCACTAACTAACTGACCCTGAACTGTAAGGCTCTTTATTTTGCAACTTAACTGAAAATGATTCTGCTGGGTAGAAGCATAAAAACCATTGAGAGTCAGGCTCTAATTAAATCAATGGCAATGAACTATATAAACTCTAAGGGCAAAGGCACACTATTCAGTTTTACTGCTTGTGGTATAAACATAAAAATGCCGAAAAACAAAGACAAACTGCAGCTTTCTATTATTACCAGGCGACAGCAACAAAACATCTTTTGAATTTTAAGGGCATGATTTACTAAGCAAAAAAATACGCTCTAAGGAGTTTTTCCACATATTCCCATCGACATCTGTGGGCAACAGGTTTTCTGCATTTTTCTTCAGCCATTACAGGCTATCTACCAGGTGTAAATATAGCCATTAAGCAAGACAGGACTGCTGTGTCAGCTGAGAAGCAAGAGACAAATGCTAGCATAAAAAAATATTATAATTATTTCTGATTAAAATAAGTTAATAAACATAATATCCAAGATAAGACCCAAATTAACATACCATTGGTAAAACCACAAACAAAATTGGGGTTGAAAAAGGCAGCAAGTTCATTTGGTAGAGAAATCCAGATCAGCAAACAAGGATTTGCCATGGATATTTAAAACGACGATCAGGTTGAGCAGGGAGGTATTATATAGAGCTCACGCAGGGCCGGGAATTGCAGGATGAACTGTACCTGCTGCTCATATAGCCCAGAGGTTATAGCAATTTCACCTCAGGTTCCCAGGTTTTTCTTTAAACCCAGTCCGTTAGGAACATACAGGTAGAAAAGGATGCAAATGTATGGAAATATGTCATGTTTCTAGACAGTGGCATAACCTAAAGCAAAAACTGGGCCATAGAGCAAAATATATTCTTGGGTTCACCACCTTACCAGACCAAACACTCATATGGTCAGTACTGACCACTGTCCATTTCTTTCTATATACCCATATCATTTAGCTTCTGCATTGTAGGATTAGGCACTGGCCACTTTTATAAGGTCTGATTGTTCCCCTTCAGTGTTAAATTTGCCATAAAATGAATATAATTGTTTGGGGAAAAATAGCTTATTGAAGGCAATGTCAACCTGACAAAAGGCAGTCTTTTACACAAGTGGCAAACAGAGGCAAAATAGGTCTAAAGCATCTTGCCATAGCTTGTCACTTATGTGAAAAGTCAAAAGTCACTTTGTCACAGCTGCCATTGCTAACAAAGGCCAACATTTTAACACCTCAACCCATAGTATGACACTACCTTTACACCTATATGAGGTCACTACTGCTGCAAACCCTGTTATTATGGCCCTGCTTTTTGCCCTCATTATTTCATTTATTTTATTAGGAAAAAAGAAAAGATGCTTCTATTAAACCACCAAAGAACTTAAATCCTACAATAGAAGTTTGCTTGATATAAGATACGCATAAACAGTTAATCCATTTTACAATGAATAACTGTGTTCATTTTATCACTAAAAAAAGAGAATTAGTTGAAGATCTGTTGTATCCCATGGTCAATAGGCGCTGTACTGAGTCACTATCAAACAATACCTTTGGAAATGGCCTATGATAACGTTTCTATGATTTCTTTCATTACGTCTAACAACATCACAAACTAAAAGGTCCCCAGAGGACAATCTGTAAAGATCATTTTGAAAATTCAGAGCAGGCGAAAGGACACATTAATCAGGACCCCTAATACATATCTTTTTCCCTGACATATTTTCAAATGTTTATTATAATCAGCGTAAGATGAGAAAAAAGATATTACGGTTTGCTTGGCTGAAGACAAATGCTTTATGTTATTAACACTCCTGAATATACCTTTGCACCTAGTGGAAATCACCTGACTTTAATTACAACAGACTCTTGTAATATCAGTAATATTTGTACGGTACCACTTTTATGTTTCAGCTTTGTGTATAAAAATAAAATGAATCATAATCACTGGCCTTTGCAAGAGAAAAAAAAATTACAATCTTCATTAAGATGTTAATTCGACATTTTGCGAAATAGAAAAAAAAAAAGGCCTTTGTCTCTATCTGAAAAAATACAGATAAACTTTCTCCAATTAGTCCAGTGTTAGTCACTGAATGGACATTTACCACTATAAAAAGTCAGTAAGTCAAGGGCATCGCAGTTCACTTTTTCTTCCTGCGGAAGGGAATTGCTTTTGGAAGTACAGTAAGAGTTTACTGCAGTTACATAAGTTCAAGGTAAAAAAATACAAAAAAAAAAAGTTTCTGATTTTCCTTTTTTATATTGTTATATTCATCTAAAACTGATCCAATTATAATTTTTCCCCTTGGTATTTTCCCTTTTTTTAGGCTGCGGCAGAAAAATATGATAGAAGATTGTGCTAGTTACTATACTATGAAATATGTCAAGGTCATTCTTGAAGCTTGATAAAGGTCACAGCTGACAACCAAAAGGTTGGAGATAATTTTATAAATGTGCAAGTCAAAAAAAAAAGTTCTCCTATGATTTCTTTCCTCATCCAAGGACTAGCAATTCAAGCTATGCGAATGTAAGCAAATTTTCCATTGGTCACTTTATTGCCATGTCGAAAGTCGTTTTTTCAATCCTATAAAAATCAACAATATACCCCGTAGAGTGATTATAGCTAATTTGGAAAAATTAAAATGTAACTGGAGCCAAACTTTGTATGTAAAGTTGGGCGCCATCTCTTAAAGACACACCCAGATTAAGTAAGACACACCCAGAAGACCTTCTTCAATAGTTTATTTCTGAAGTTGGTCAATGTGTAAGTTTTGACTTAATAATTTCTTGATAAAGACCCTTGTTCCAAACTGAACTGTCAGCCAACTTAGTCAATATATTTATTGTCTTATTATTTATAGTCTTCTGAAATGTGCCTTGCTGAGCACATATTTTCATGTTGGTATTTTCTCCTCCACACAGACACACAGTGTTAAATGCAGTTATGGGTGATGGCAGCAGAAGGAAATTAACATAGTAAGCACTGCCTAAGTGCGGCTCGTTAAGCCTGTGGTCTCTGCTTTGTTACAGCTCTAAGAAGATCAGCCTTACAAGGATCAGCTCCAACAGTTACAGTCAAGAGGTTCTGCAGCATTTAAGTCCAGTGAGTCTCTTCACAACTAGCATCTTGCACCAATATCTCTATACAGGCTCTGGGTATGCTATGCTGCTTCTAGTGGTATCCCAGTCCCGTGGTAATCCCTTTAAGATCCATTAGATCCATGCCTGTATGCTCAAGCCCTACAGAATATCAAGCCACAGATCTGGATCCCTGACAGTATGGTGTCTTTGAGGTTCTGTGATAAAATGCCTGCATTTGCTTCCCACTTTTGTTTTTAAAAATAAGCACAGAAGAGTATCATTTTGGGAAACAAAGCTTCAAGTAGTACCGTTCTTTTGATGAACGAGGTCTCTGCATTCATCCCCTTCTGTTTGGTAACAGGCAGAATACTGACTTAACAACCACAACTATACTCCATGCTGCCTTCCATGCTAGACATGCTGACCTATCAATGCCATTTTGTTATTGACTGACCCACTCCTTTGTATACAATAAGTGGTAAATTATCCTTTACCCTGGGTCAAGGACCTTCAGGATCATCAGAGGCATTGCTGTTCATTTTTCTTTTACACAGCTTCATGAACACCCTTCTCTAATTATTTTTCTTCCCTTCATTCTTTACATTAGGTGCTCCCCAGCAATTTTAAAAGACTGGTACACTTAATCTATCAATGCTTCAAAATGCCACCATAATCTAATTTTACACATAACTAATTCTGTCTCTGTTAACTCCTAGGAACTGTAATTATATCATTTTATACCAGGAACCCTAAATAAAACCTCGATATGATCAGCTTGGGACCGACACCCTCAATCCACATGAGAGTAAACACCAGAGGCACTCACAATTTTATTTTATAACATACTGATCTGTTGTTTACCTGGTATTATTTTACTGGTGCCCTGCTTGCTATTATAAAAAAAAGTCTTTACCTCCTGTGCTCTTGTTCTAATGAGCTCCAGAGGCAATGGGAGAAGTTTCACCACAAGTCTCCATCCCTATTTCCACCAGAAACCACTTTGTCAATCATTTAAGATCTAGTATAGCTAAAGTGCCACTCCTCTTGGACTTGAGAATGTTGTGTTGCTTATATTCTCTATATCTGGTAGACAGCTGTTGGAATATTATATATTTAATAAATGAAGGAAGAAAAAGCTGGTCATTTTGTACCCCTTAGAAGACTACCAAATTCCTCCAACCCAGTGCTACTATTATGATGTTTTAATGATTTGAATTAACAGCCTCAATGGATAACATGGATGCCAGAAGTACCTGAAATAACTTTATTTCCCTTACATTTTTTACAGATGCTCACCTTGTGCCTCATATAGTAAACAATAATGTCAAATAGCTCCCACAGTGTCATCAAAACTTTCCAACAACACTATTTAAGCCTAAATGACCCTGCACTAAATTACAAAGCTCCCATCTTCTCAACACTGGTCTTTCAAGAAGGGAGATATTGCAAGAGCATATTCTTTGATCCAAGTGGTCTACAGAAGTGCTCTTTTATCAATGAACAAAAAGTCAGGGCTGAGCCTGACCAGGTAATCTCACCCGAAACTAATATACACAGATCCTATTATTCCGCAGTGGGCGGACCAAATTCTAAAGGAGAATGCATGAATGCCTTAGGGTAGTCTTTACATAGGGTTGTGTTGTGGTAAGCATAACTCTTCCTGGTGCTACCACTTGAAAGTCATCCCAGATACTCTGCTTTTTACTGTTGAAAAATTTTAACTGAAATTTAAAGCAGAATCTTGCCAGTACTAATGGAGGACTTAACAGACCAATGGGAGGTAGTCTTTTGCCTAGGGAAATCACAAAAAGCAAAAGAGCATCATGTGTGACATTATTCTTATAGAATCAAGCACAAGAGTAACTTAATCCCTGCTGGTTCTTGTTAACTCACAGTTGTTTTCCTTTCTGCCTGAAATATGCTTTCAAATGTAATATTATTATATGGGTGGCTTATTTAGATGTCACATAAAAGAAATAAATAATGCATTAATAAATAAATGCCTGTGTGCAGCCACACTGAATAATCTGAGCCCACTAGTGACTAGCAGATCCAGACAGAGCCACTTGAACTCTGTGATTCAGAAAGCCTTCCTAATACATGAAGCAGTTTTTTGTCTCTCAGCCACTGCGCTACTTCATTAGAACTGCTTAGCATGCAGGTTCCCTGTTTCTCCAGCAAGCAGGATCATTAGTTTCTGACACTAATGATATAACAAATATGTGCCCAGTGAGGCGGGGGTGAAGAGAGGCGGCAGGCGAGGAAAGAAGAGGCGTGGAGGTGCGTGCGGGCCTGGCAGCATGATGCGCCTCTGCTGCTGCTTGCCATCCGTCTTGTCAGATGTTGTCACAGTCTACAGACGATGCCCCCAAAAGGACAAACACACAAGAATGAAAACAATTTTCCTCGAAAAGTACAAATGTGATTAAGTAATGGCACGCCAGTGACCTAATGAGACTATGCTTACTGGGTTAAAGCTTTATTTCTTTGTACAGTTACCAACAAAGAATAAAACAGGATAAAAGAACTTGTGGTATGTGAAATCCACTTGTCATTGTGCTCACTTAACCCATATTCTTTATGGAAAAATAACTTGGCATGAAGATCCTGGCATACAGATAATTATTAATCAAAGTGAGAAATCAACTGCCGAAGCATACGGGTATTGGCATTATTTCAGGTGTCTATGTATTGATAGTTGTGAATTCTCTATTCCTTATTCACTAAGCGGCGACGGATGTGGTTTCTTGCATAGCCTGGCATAGTCATTCACCCTGCCATCAACCCCCTAATTCACCAACTACTGGATAAAGTACATCTAGTGCATTCAACACACTTCACCTTGTGAAATTACATAGACTCCACCGTTTGATGGATAGGTGACTTAGGTGAAGTGGTGCAAAGTTCTTTGTATGTCTGGGACCATCTTATATATCCAAATTGGTCACAAATTCACCATATTGCTGAGTTTGATGAATACGTGAATATGGGGAAATTGCAAATTAATGTGAATCTGGACATTTACGAGACTGTTCAGACTTTCATGGATAAGCTCCTATACAGTATAGTCTTATCTCCCCAGGTCAGCTGTTTTATAGATAGAGTTCCCCACCCCATTTATAGAATAACACAATATAACAAGGCTTGGATGCCAGACATTCTTGTAACAATTATTATTTGTATAAACGGTATTCAACAAAAATGTGAACATTCACTCCATGCAGTCACATAATCACAATCACAATAAAATCTGCATTTGGCCTCAATACAAATGCTGATACTCCCAACATTGGGGGTGAAGTTACCACCAGTGAAATTATTTTCCCCATGAGAAGGCTTAGGTCTTCTTTCTCCATTGATTACTTTATTCTAAGAACTGAAAGTATTAAGCATTTTTCCTAAAATAAGAGGCAAGCAAAAAATACAAAGCCATGTGAATCATAAACTAGTTAAAAGCCAAGCATCCAACCAGAAACAACTCAGTTACTAAGACAAGGGGTGAGCAATCTCCCCTTCTTTTATCACCCCCTGCATCATAGGATAGGGGTAGATTAACTGAGCTGGTGATCTTTTGACCCAATTTCCATGTGTTTTTTATGGGGGGTATTTATTAAGATCATTTAAACCTTTTCTACACATTTTGCTGTTTATCAATGTTTTTCAGTGTTACTGTTCATTTCACTGAACTTTGCAATGTTTTCAGCAAGGTTCTTCTTCCAGTTCATATCAATACCCAGTGCTTTTTTTGTAAAAAAAATATTTGCCGGTACTGCTCCGGAGGCAGCATTAACACATCCAGCCACGCTGCTCCGAAGGCAGCACTAACACATCCAGCCAGGCTGCTCCGGAGG
>WMED01030277.1:0-10126 GCA_019650415.1 Pipa parva
TGGCCACCCGAAGCTACCCCGTGAGAGATACGGGGTACGTATGGAAAGGGTTAAGGCATGCAAAACTATAGTACATGGCTGGAAAAACAAAACTAAACAAATGGAATTATATGGGAAAAAAATAGAAATTGTTTTCCACTAATAAGAGTGTATGTCTTTCTTCACTTAGTAAGGATAAAATATAGCAAAGATCAACACAAAGTGGAAAACTTATAAAGGTCAATTCAACCTGTTAGTTCTATTTTAGTTCATTTCACTGCTATTTGTTACTTATCACTGCACTTATTGATTCCATTGATTTAGAAAGGGTTGAAAAAAAATGGAGATGTAGAGAAGATCTTTATCCAGAAATACTGATGTGTTAAAGAAGTGCTGATTTAACTGCCCACATACATATAAAACTCCTTTATACTAAGCCAATCGCTGACACAAATAGTTAAAAAAAGTTTAGTGAAGAAATAAGACTTGCCTTTTGTTTCTCTGATTAGTTTTCCTGAGAGACAACATTTTGTCCTCCCCCACTCTCCCCCCACCATAGTCTCTTGCAAAATTTCTTATACAGTGTTTTGGTGAATATTAAGATATAACCTCAAGGAAAAAATCATTAAAAGGAATTATGAATCCTTTTATTGTAATAAAATTTTGACAAAAGCTTGTTAGATTATAACCATTGTAGGTTTGCCCTTCAGTAAATTCTGTAAATCTCATTAAATCAAGGTACATTTGCTGAAATCACTAATCTCCAGGCTCACCTATATGGTTTTGGAGCTGTAGGATAACAAGTAATTTTATCTTTAATTATATTTTTTTATACATAGAATATTACAATACCCAACATGTATTTTGTTCCAACTATGTTTCTTTGTAAATAAAGGATCCATCCTTTCAAAGGATTTCATAATGAAATCATGTTCATTTTAAATTTGTGCTATAAATGCATTTATTTTATTTCATTTGCAACCTTAACCATAACCTTTTCTAACGTCAGTTTGAAGTTAAAATATTGGCAACTTCACAACTAATTGGCAACTAATGCAAGTAACAAATATGGCTTACAACTGAAATACATGCAAATTTATCACTACTTTTGTAACATTAATGTAAGTTTACTACCTTAAAAAATATGATAATCGAATGTAAAACAAAAGCAAATTGAGTATAACTTTAGTAAGACAAATTATTCCTAATAAAGTTAAACTGCAATTTTTTGAGATTATTCATAGCAGTACACAAGTACTCTAATTCCCTAGGTACCTGAATTTCTTTAAAAATGACATCCATCAAGAAATGCAATATTATAATAAATAATATAATAAGTAGCAATATTAGAAAGGTTTCAGCAAAAACAGAAAAAATACTTATATTAAGTGAAGATAAGATAGTTTCTATACCTATAGCAATTTTTTTTCAGCAACACATCACAATAAACTGACTGCTAGATGTAGGACATTTTTATATACATCAATTCTTTTTTTAGCATCCTTAAATCCTTACAGCACAAGACGACCAATTCAGCTATACGTGTGATCACTTCAGTGCTAAGTTTCACCTTTGTTGTAATGAATATTATTACCATTTTAAGTGATCCTTATGATCCTCCTTACCTCATTTTCCCTTAACCTTAAAATAAACATTTAATCATTCCCTGCTTACTCTACTTCCTTCTCGCTTACTACGAAGCCCGTGCATTCTTTGGCATCTTTATTCTCTTCCATCACTTTATTTTTTAAAATATCATCAAATTCTAAATTTATAAATCTAACCCCTACATAATTTCTCCTTTAATTGCTTTCTAATCTTGCAAAACTCCAAAACTTCCACATCAGCTACCCATTTCTTGATCTGTCCTTCTTGCCTCTTAGGACCTTCTTGCCTCTTCAGACATTTAATGAAGACTCACATTTGTCAGAAAAGTCTTTCCCTATTTTTCTTACCTTCTCCCTGATCTACCTTCCCACTACAGCCACACCCTACAGAATTTCATCTTCCATACCTACCATCCTTATTTAATGTGGTATCATATCTAGATTTCGTTTCACTTCTGTGTATCTGTGTTACTAACCCTCTCCTCATGAACCATTTGTTCTTCAAGCCTTCTGTTATTTTGTTTAATGAACTTTTGATGCTTTTTTTCCAAAATATAATTTTTGCTTCATTTTTCCACTGTTCCTAGTTCAATAAACTTTTCCCTTTTCCTGTAATAATACCTTCTCCTCCCTGTTCTGCATTCATTCTAAACAATCCATCTGCTGTCAATCTCTCTTTCCTTTTTCATTGTTTCAAATCACTGCCCCCTCCCAATTCATTAGACTTTCTATTTTCTTCCACAATATGGCTGCTTCCATGTCCCAATAAATTAGCATATACATTTCCTCTCCTGGTTTATGATTTTGTGTCTCAGTCTACTGCTGTTTAAAAGCACCAGTCCTCTTTTTCCATATGGATCAATTCTAAAGTACATTTTACCACCTTCCTGTCTTAATGCAACAATTAAATTAAATGTGTTTCTTAGATAAAATGGTTGACGCTGATATATTATACTGCTTTTCTCCTTATATATCCTGATCCAAAGACTGAGAAACACTGTTATAAACATTGTACAGTGTCAGCTATAATATTCTGTCTTTGAACCAGCATAGTTTGCTTAAAATTCTCAAGAAACAAACATATTGCATTTCTCCACTTTGTCCTGTTGTTTATACATTTTGCTAAAAATAAATATTCTTCTCTCCCTTACCAACCCCAAGACAGCTCTAATTTCTGCAAAGATTTCCAAACCTTCTGCAGAGGCAGGGAATAAAAGCCAAACCAATTCAAATGTATTCAGTCTTAACTATGCTCACACACATTAATTATGTATTATACACAAAGAACAATTTTACAATGTGAAATGTTCTATATTTGTGTCAGGAAGCCAAGTATGTCTGTCTGTGCCAAGCAAATGAACCTTGAGCACCCAAAGTATGTCATGTGCAATCAAATCCAAGAAGCATACAGCATAGATATCAAAATAGATCACTGGACTCTTTTGATGCTTATCCAAAAACATAAAAATAAAGAAAATAGGATATATTAATCAGTTTGACTTTATCACTTGTAGTTTCAGCATTTCACTAAAACAATCAGGAGATTATGCACAATATCTGCAGAAGGGAATTTTACCACTGCCCTTGATAACTAAAGATATTGCACTAAACTCTCCACAGGGTATTAATTTTAAGACTGCTTGAATGCTATCTTTTACATTTTCTTTGCACCGAAGGTATAAATTACAAGTCAAATATAATGTGAACAAGTGCACAGAACAGAAAAGAGATGACACATGGCTGATTTAATACCCTTTAAAAGCTATAACAGAAATATAATCAGTCTTAAAGGGAACAGTTTCTATCAAATAAACATCTTTCCTGTGTCTATGCTTTTTAAAGTGTGTAAGATGGTTTATAATATACTGTAGGGCTGATGAAGATCCATTTATTATTTTTTTTTTCTTACTGAATGTAATTATACAATATGCTATTGCTTGCTATCAGCTTGCTTGGTAATCAAATGGCAACCACCTACTAAAAGCAAAGATTCTAAACTTTTATTAATCCTGTGGGTTGCAAGACAATTTTACTCTTTACTTATTTGGTTTTATTACTTTTGCGAGTGAACTTCAATTGCTCTCAAGGGATGCTGGAAGTTGTAGTTATACCTTTCATTAAGCTGCCACTTAGTATGATGTTTCCACCTCAATTAAACTTGATTCAAGCCTTTAGAAAAATATAAAATATTTTTATATACATTAGAAAAATTAGCGAATATGATCAAACCCCCACATTTTTTCAGACTGCTTCCCCTGTTAGGACTCAACTAGTGGTTAAGATGTAATTCAGGAAACAACGAAGTTACCTTGCGATGCTTCTCATCAGTTTGCCGAGACGGGTACGTGCTACCTGGTCTCCTGCAAGCAGACACCTTAAAGGTACTTCAGCTCACCTTGCGACCACTCGAGTTGCCTCACTGAGCCGAAGTACCTTTAAGGCATTTGTTGATCGCTTGCAGGAGACCAGGGAGCGCGTACCCATCTTGGCGAACTAATGAGAAGCATCGCAAGGTAACTTCACTCTTTCCTGAATTACCCCCAAAGTCTACTACATGGGATTGATCCTCCCTGTGTGGCCTTCCCTATGAAGTGATATAAGAAAGTTATGTGTGTATATGAACAGATGTATCTTTAGTGGCTTTGTCATTAAACACTTTAGGGATATTTATAAAGATCATTTCAACCTTTTTGATTCATTTTGTCATTCATCAGTGTTTTTTCAATATTATTTTTAATAAAAACAGTTCCATTGATTTATATAGAACCAAAAATGAATTGTCAATATTGATATAGATTGACACTGATATATATTGATCAGTTGCAGTGATCAATTTGCAGTGTTTTTAGTGAGGTCACCCTTCCATTTTACATCAATATCAGTTTTAATGCTCTTTTTCAAAGGGAAGACTAACCTGACTGTGATTAAGTGACAGGGACCAACTCCAACGGGAAAAGTGCCTAAAGCAGTTGAACAATTTTAATCAAAACATTTTTTACAGCATTATAAATATGGTAAAACATAAAGATTGATATATTTCCACTATTTCACCAGTGGTAACACGACAAAACATTTTTTTGACTTTTATTTGTAAGCATCCCCCCTCTGTGATGAGATTAAATGTGCAGAATTAAAAGAATACGTTAAGATTCTTGAACATAACAAAGTAGGTTTACGTGCATCTGCACACATATGTTTGTATGTTCCCCTATGGGAACGTACAGTAACACACTGGGATAAGTTGGTGCATTGTGTACAAATGACAAAGTTGTTTTTTGTATTTGATAAAATTAGCCTTGCTATAATTGAATCATGTAGTAACCATGAGTTTCCTATGTTTCATAAAGGGAGAGATAAAATAGGTCATGCAGAGAGAGGTAAATGGATTTACATAATTGCTCAAAAAAATACAAGAACTGCAAACCCTATTATTAACTTTATTCTTAAACAGAAATAGTAGCGTGTTGCAAGTAGTCACCTCAATATAAATTTTAAAATAGATTAAGGGGGAATTCACGATAGTGCGAAGTGAGGTGCGGAGTCTTCTCCTCACTTCACTCTGACTGATATGCGCTCGCTGATGTCCTGCATGCAGACATCAGCGAACACTTTAAAGGGATTCCAGTCTCGGTGAGGCGACTCTTTTGGTCTCGCCGAGACTGGAATCCCTTTAAAGCGCTCGCTGTTGTCCACGTGCAGGGTATCAGTGAGCGCATATCAGTTAGTCCGAAGTGAGGTGAAGACTCCGCACCTCACTTCGCACTATCGTGAATTCCCCCAAGTGTTTTTCCAAGTCCACAATGATACAATAGTCAGATTCCTGAGACCACTGTTTACACTTACTCTATATTGCATGGCATCAGCCAGAGCTGAAAGTCCATATCACTAGGTTTATTCATATAATCTAATTTAATGCTATTTCATGTTTGTAACAGAAGGACATCATATTATTATCTGATTTTGGTTTTGAACTGAATTGACTCTTTTTTTAAGCATTTATTCATGACTACATTTCTAATAGATTGCAATATGCCACATTGCCACCAGAAAGTGTTAACTGCTTCAGACAAGAATTGATGTACCGTAATACATTACTCCCTGCATCTCTGTTAAAATTTAGCATAATTAAATACTAAAAATGTAGTAATACAGACAACGAAGCTAAAATCAACAATACAACCACTTTCACAAAAGCCTTAGAAGTGAAACTGAACAGATACTAAAACATTATATATTGTACACTGTACACAGATAAACACGACTGTGCTGTTCTTGGTCACTGAGCATATTCAGCTGTCATAATATGTAAACATACCATCGTAATTTGCACAGTACCATATAGTACCATAGTAGTATGTCTTTGCACAGCTCTTCAATCTCAAGGACTGTGTTAATTAATTCTCAACAAATTCCAGAGACTTGCAGAGAGAAAATAAGACTGTTCAGATAGATCTTGGGCCTGTGAGGCCTTGTCTTTGTTAATCTAGCCATTGCATAGAAGATCCAGCTGTTCAGAATGACAGATCATTGAAAAACTTAGCAATTTGTGAAGCTGTGATCATTCAGTTTGCCCACTTCAACAAGTGGTATGAAGTCCGATAATGCCTGTATACTGTACATGCACCAATAATTGACAGGGATCTTTTCAAGAATAATTTATCCTAGGTAACAATAGCTTTAAGTCCACATGGAGTCTTCATTTTCATAGGTACTCAAAAAAACTGTCACTCACAGTGAAAAGACAGAAATGCAGAATGAATGATACATAACTTACTACACAGAGTTTCTTGGGAAAGAAGCTCAGACTGCATGTGCAATGGCAAACTAGTAGTTCTAAATGCACAGCTGGTCACATGAAATAAATCAATGATTTATTTGTCTCTACCAGAAATTACTTAGAACAGAGAAGATTATTTTCTTTCTTTTTGGTTGATATACAGTAGTGTTTATTTGTTTGTAAATGTAATGTAGCGTGGCCTATACTTTAATACCCAACAGCTTTTGATTATAGGAGGAGATTTTCCTTCTATTAACTCTTTTCTTGGTGCTACAAATGATCCTTTGTTCTGTTAACTTCCAAAATCAATGTTACTGACTATTTTAAGACTGCAGACATTCTCTGTTCCTAACCTCCGAAACAATTACAGCAACAGCTGCTAATATTTAGATAAAATATATCTCTGTTGTGAAATATTGATTCTTTTGTGCTTGTGGAAAATATGACCCAAAATGATCCCTTGAAATCATCTGAGCTTGCATTTTTGCATCATTCTTTCATGAATCATCGAAACATGTTCTAGCATCAATCTATTTAAATTCTCTCTACCCAAATTAATCTACAACACCAAATTTTGCTGATTAGCTAAAATAGGTTTTATATGTGTGTACTCAAGGATGAATTTGTAAATGACAATTTTAAAGCCCCAATATCATCAGGAAAGGAAAATTTGTCATTTAAATTGATAGATTTGTCATCTGTCTCCACTACTACTAAAAGGTTTTCTTTGAAGCCAATCTCCTGAATTGTATTGTATGACTTGGACCTTACATCTTAAGAAAGCAGACTGTGTTCCCTATGTATAAATTCACAAGACACATTTTCATTTTAAACTGTTACTTTTCATCAAGGTCAGGGCCACACCAGCTGTGTTGTAGATAGACTACATTGTTTCTTATAGGATAAACAACAATGGCCACTTTGTTTTACACCATAGACAATAATGAACCTAATTAAAAAAAGCTCAGATGCAAAACAGCCATTGTGGCCCTGTCCTTAAGGAGAAAAATTCAATAATGATAACAAAATAATAATTATTATATTATATGTGCTCACAAATAGATAGATAGATAGATAGATAGATAGATAGATAGATAGATAGATACAGATAGATAGATAGATAGATAGATAGATAGATAGATAGATAGATAGATAGATATAGATAGATAGATAGATAGATAGATAGATAGATAGATAGATAGAGATAGATAGATAGATAGATAGATAGATAGATAGATAGATAGATAGACAGACAGTAGAGAAAGTGTACACTATGATTAATATTGGTTAACAGTATTGCAAGATTCAGCTTCTCCTAATTGTGAGATTAATTCGGAGGCTACAAGTTTATTGGTAAGAGGTCTTTGAACACAGCTTCATATGGTATCCATATGGTATTGTCTGTATTATAACTGTATTGTTGGATTGTACTGCACTGAGTAACCTTGTGGCGCTTTAGAAATAAATATATACATATACAATATACACATGTATGTCACAAGACTCCTATTTTTCAGATTTGTTATTTAGGTTATAGAAAAAAGTCAGAATTGAAGACAGAATATTGACCAAGATATAGAGGCAGAAGAGAAGACAAAATAATAACAAAGATATAGAGGAAGAACTCTCAGTTCACTATCAGACTAAGACCTCACAGGTCTCTACCTGGAAGGATCAAAGCCTATATAAATATAAACAGCAAACTTCAGTTTATTCACTAACACCTTAGAGGCACAAAGAATGACAGCTTCTGAATTTTTTATTTGGTAGTTTTGATGGATTGAATTACATTAGACTACATTGAATTAAAACCCAAAGGACTACATGGGATAGGGCCTTCATGATAAAAGATAGATAAAGGTAGATAAAGAGCAATATAGTCAAAGATATGGAAGTGGATGTTTCAACGACAACTTGGAGTGGATTGATAGAAGTAAATACATTTTCCTTACTCTACACTCAACTGCATTTTCAAGAGATGAATCAGGATTTTATTTCTATCTTAGAAATCCACCCAGACTCAATTTTTACCAAAATTTTGTCCTACATAAAAACTTCAGGCATAATGTAGTCTTAAGAAGTCAAACTAAATTTAGCCTTCATTTGCATTCCTGTACTTTATATTTACTGTAAAAAGCATAGTATTTTCTTTAGCAAGCTCTGTTTAAAATATGCTTTCGTACAAATTATTGTGTAAAAAATTGATGAGGAATAACTTTATATATATTCCTACCTTTTATTAAATGTATTTCCAATACTTCTTTATTTTTCGAATATTGGATTTCTATGACAGGCTGGCATGAAAGGTCATATTTAGTAATAGATCATTTCCTTGTTTTGATAACAAGGATTCCATGTTTGTGATTTTTTCTTTTTTTTTTTTTAATAATATTTTCACATATCTTTATTCAGTATACTGCTTGATGTTTCTCTTTTTTACCTTTTCTGGTCTCTTCTGACTTAGGTGTTGTGCATTTGCAAACACGGCAGGTTACCAGGGAAACACTGCTGTACATTTAATGAAAGAGGATATTATGTTAACTAGTTGTTTATATATACTTCCTATATACAGATATACTCAAATAAAACAACAGAATGAAGGTACATAATTAAATAGCTTATTTTTGAAATGCCAAGACAAGAATGATTTGCCCGTTGAAAAAAAATTTTTTTGGGTAATATTTTGGTAAATACTAAGCATTTTCTAGAACACAATGGAGGGATGTTTAAACTAAACCTATTTATTGGTAAGTATAGCATTAAAAACATAACAATGCTATATTTGCAGTTTTGAGGGTACAATAAAAGGTAGTTTTGAAAATTTTTAGATTTCTTTTCAAAGCATTTTGTTGGCAATTTTGTTCACTATGTAAAACTGAGTAAGAAAAAATCAAATAGATAAAAAGCAATAATGTAAAATAGCTTTCACATCTTTTCTGTTTGCATATTGCAGTGGCTTGTGGTTAGCACTGTTGCCTTGCAGCGCAGGGTTCTGGGTTCAATTCCACCCTGGAATTCATCTGCATGGAGTTTCTATGCTCTCCTGCACCTGCGTGGGTTTCCTCTGGGCACTACAGTTTCCTCCCACAATCCAAAAACATACATCTGTGTCTGTTTATGTGGGTGACTGAATAGGGAAACTAGATTGTAAGCTCCATAAGGCATGGACTGAAGTGATTGATGAATTTCTGTAAAGTGCTGTGTAATATATCAGTGCTATATAAATGAATAAATACATACTGTACATAGATACATATTGCACTTGTGTTGTGAACCAAAGCAATGAATCAGATACTCAATTACATAATTCCAACTGCAACAAGCTTTCACCTATTCAGGAGTGAAAAACAGGCTAAAACTATATAGGTATGTGACGATATAGATAAACTGGCAAAACCACAGATGAAAAAATTGTAGTAAGAAAACATAAAATAATAAGAATTACATGCATAAAATATAATTAGAGAGTAAGATGTAAAAATACAAAGATTCATCAAGCTCAACCTATTTAAAAAATAGATAATCCTTTAATTTACCTTTGCTGGTTGAGAGGAAGGGGAAAACCACATTTAAACTTTGGGCCAAACATGGAGAAGAGTATTTTATTTAGTAATATTTATACCCAGAGGAAAGTGTCAACAATTGCTCCATATTAATGTCAAGGGACTGTGGTCAAATAACATTCATATTCTCAATCATTGCTTCAAAATGTACACTCACCGGCCACTTTATTAGGTACACCATGCTAGTAACGGGTTGGACC
>WMED01030278.1:0-10126 GCA_019650415.1 Pipa parva
AAAAGGTTTGTAGGGATAGCACAGTGTGAGGGGGTTGTGGGGGAAGCACATTGTGGGGAATGGGGGATGTTGTGGTGCAGCACAGTATGGGGAATGGGGGCATTGTGGATCAGCACATTATGGGGAATGGAGGGTGCTGTGGGGCAGTGCAGTATGGTGAAAGGTGGGGTTGGATCTGCACAGTATCTGGAAACTGAAGGATAGGGCACCACAATATGGAGAAATGATGGGTAAGAGAAAGGAACTTGAAAATTGCAGAGCTACAAACTACCTTTCACCACTTTACCTGCTGTGCTGTAGTGCACTATATGGGAGTACTGCTGCACTGTATGGGACACAATGGAGGGGAGACTGTTGGATGGGTGCATTTTGGCATTGTCACCTAGGGTGCAATTAAACCTTGATAAATATCATAAATCATAAGTATGTTTGTTTGTCAACATCCAAATCCTCTCCATATTTAGACTACAGATGTAAAAGAAAAATCATAAGAAGGTATATAGTGTTGTAATTTTAATATATTAAATATAACAGGTTATGTACCTCCAAAAGTGCTTTTAAATTGTGTCGTATATAGATATAAATACAGCACTATTTAAAAGAGCCGTAAAATAATTATACTTAACAAAAATATCAAATTAAGTGATTTGCTGAATTTTAAGGGTTACTGACCGTTGGCAACCAAATGAACCAAAACAAACGAAAAAAGATAAAACAAAACAATTAAATAAACACCTCAATACCAAAAGAAAGTCAAACAAATGTCCCCATGCTGTGTGGACCTATACATTTTCTGATCTCATCGTCAGCTCAATTAAAGAATGATGAGGTAGGCACATTTCCAAGGAAATAATGAATTTTGCCAGGTCTGGAGAGATTAGTGTTCTGCTAAATCAAACTGAAACTTCATTTTGGTAGTTTCAAACCACTGCACACCGGGGAAAAAAACCTCAAAATCTAGCTTTTTGAAAAGCTTCAACTTTGTCTAAGTCTTTCAGATCCTTACACTTTCTTTGCTTCAGACACATAAAAATCCAGAATGTCTATTTCTTGCCTAATATATCCCTACCCTAGACAGGTAGTATTGTAAAGAGATAATCAATGCTATTCACTTCACTTGATTGATTTTTACAAATGAGTCTGAAGGGGAAAAAGCAGCTTACATTAGATAATAGGTTCTTTTTGTTTTTTTGTTTTTTTAGAATATCAGTTTTGCATTCTTTGTAAAAGTGAGTGGAGTGCTAGAATTTAAACCAATGCTAATAATATACATTTATGGTTAAATTCCCTGCAAGAAGGATTGTTATAATGCAATAATTCTTCTTCTTTCCAAATCTCCCTGTTCACAACTAAACATGAGGTTTTGTTGCAACCACTTTGAGTAAATTATAACGAAGTGGTCCTGTATGCATTTTGATGCAGTTTATGACTCCACAGGCAAGTCTTATGTTAATGGCAGCACAGTGTAATGCTTGTTTTGAAGCTGTCTCCAACACATTTGGTAAGAGTTTTATCTGCATCCAGTGAAAACATGACAAATGCTGAGTGCAGCCTTAGCCTATGCTGTAGAAGTGCTTCTTTTGTATGGAGAAACTATGTACTGATCTCCTGCTAAACTAAGAATGTTAACAAACAAAGACAACTGTCCCTTCTATCTGTTTTAAAGTCTCCCTCCCTGTGACTTAGATGATTGGGGCCCACTGGGAGTCCCCCTCCTTGAAGGCCAGTGTCACCTGATTTGTGATTTCACAAAGAAATCTGGCTTGGGAGGAAGAGTTGCTTGTTGGGTGAGCCTGCTGGACTGGTCTGCCCAGTGTCCACTGGGAATTTTCCTGGTATACCAGCATACAAGTCTAACACTGCACCCTCCCATTTAGATTGTAAGTTCTAAAGGGCAGGGTCCTCCATCCTCTTGTTTCAGTCTCAGCCTGTCAAGGCCGAAAGTTATTAAATTCAAGAAGACTGCTCTGGGTCTGTCCAAGCTTACCAAGATAAATCTCACATTGTTCTCTCATGATTTCTTTTGAAATTTTTCAACATTTTTGATGGAAAGGTAGGCATGCTACTAATGTAAAGCATGGCTACCTTTCCATCAAACACATTTTTTTTAATCGAGATTGAAAAACTCAATCTCGAGATCTCGATTATAGTATTGTTGAATTATACAGTGTTGCTTAACTTAGTGGCCCTTTCTAAATAAAAATATACATATATACATACATGGTGCGATCATCAACCCTGTAACCTCTGCATGTTGTGTTGGAGTGACTTGTGACTCTGCTCTTTCTTTCTCTAAACCAGCGCTTCTCAACCTGGGGGTCGCACGACTGACCCACGGGGGTCGAGAACCGCTGCGGCACCCGGAAGCGCCCGCAGGACCCTTCTTATAAGGGTTCCTGCTGGGTGACGTCGGCCAAAAACGTCACCACGTGATGTGCATACGTGATGACGTTTTGCCCGAAAGTCACCACATGACGCACTTTACATGATGACGTTCCAGCCGAACGTCACCACATGACGCGCGTACGTGATGACGTTCTGGCCGAACATCATCACGCTATGCGCAGTGATGTCATGGCTGGGGGTCGTGGCCACTAAAAGGTTGAGAACCGCTGCTCTAAGCACATCTCCGTGTATCCTTTATAGACAATACACCTCTCACACACAACCCATACTGTAAACTCTAATATTTGTCTTTTTTTTTTATCTGTTTTGCTTTATACGGTATATCTCACTAAGTCACTAGAAATTATATTGCTTTCTTTTTATTTGCCTTGAATTGTGGCTAAACAATACAGTCTTGTGCAGTGGAAACATACATGAAAAATATCATGTCCTGCGAATTTTCCATATTAGTGAATTAAACTGCACATGTTGTAATGAAGATTAGTTAACATGCTTTCTAGTATGACACACCGCAAGGAATAGAAATGTAAAATGATAAGACAGGCATTTTATTGTTTGTATATTGCTTCATTCAGAACAAATTAAAATTATTTCCTGTTTTATTACCAAATGAATTAATTGCTTTTATTCAGCCTGTATACTTGCTATTGTTTTCCAAGGATTTTTAAAAATTTCACATGGTTTGGTCCTCTCATTGTTTACATCACAAAGGAAGCTGCACTTTAATGTGTCTTAACAACAGGTGCTGTTAATTATTCTTTTGGAAAGTGTATTATCTGATTAACATAAAACAGCTGAAATCCTTAAAAACTGCTGAGCTTTTCTATATTAGAAGAGAATGGTACATCATCAAACAAGTGAATCTTACCGTAATTTGTAAGAGACGGGATTTGTCACCCTAGGAAGTCTTTATTTTGAGTAGGATGCCTTTAAAACAAGATATCACAGTGCATTAACTAGACAGAAATTATCTTGTCTTATTGGATGCATTGCTGATGTATATGGCTGCTGTAATGGCATAATTCAAGAAGCTGGCAGAAAGATAAAGTATTTAATGTTTTACTTAGCAATTTCATTTTTCTTGTCTGCATTTTGTGCTTTTGACAGAAAGAAAAGAAAGAGAAATATTATTATTACCTTATATAGGACACAGCTCCAATTTCTAATCGAACAGACACTATAGATATGCCGCAATTCTCTCCCTCTCCCTGGAGTGGACAGCCTCTCCCCCAATCTCTCTCTGCTCTTTGGCTCCCTGTAAGCAAATCAGTCATTTACAGTGTTCTCCTTTTGACATTTAAGGCACTTCACTCTGTTGCCCCTCCCTAAATTTCCTCTCTCATCTGCCCTTACATCCCTCGTCGTCTACTGCGCTCCTCCCAAAGCAACCAGCTTTGAATGCCACACACCAATACTGCCCTTTCTCATCTCAAACCCATTTCTCTCTCTGCCCCTCAAATCTGGAATTCTATACCCCTTTATCTTCACCAGGAACGTTCCCTCTGCACTTTTAAAATCAAACTAAAATCCTACCATTTGGAGCATTAGCACTGATATTTATGTATATATTTTATTTAATACTTAGGAATTGATGCTTAATATTTGTATTTCTTTATTCATGGACTTGTGTTTCAACACATTTTTACAGCTCTTATTACCCTTCTATCTGTGTACGTAAGTCTTCCTCCCATTTAGACTGCAAGCTCTATGGGGCAGGAACCTTCAACCTCTTGTGTCAACCACAACATAGCACTTAAAGTGATGTATTCTTGTGATTTTATACTGTATTGTTTAATGCCCTTTTCCCATATCTGCATTATACTTGTATTGCTGAACTGTACAGTGCTGCATATGTTTATGGCGCTTTATAAATGAAATTATACGTACATACATATAGAAAATCACTTTTAATTAAATTAGGCCCATGTTATGTATAGAAGTAGAACATTAACATTATAGGACAAAAAAGATGTAAGGATATATTATGATTATTTGTATGTGTGTGATTGTGTGACATCTGCTGTATATTCTTAGGATGTATTTTTGCTATATGATATTGTCTACTCATTAAAGCAAAGTGATGCTATTTCCACCATACAATATTGGTGGTATTATTATAAAAACATTATTGAGGGTGGATATTATATCATTAGCAGGGGTTGATACATTCTGGCGATGTTTCTACATTTTCGACTTGTTTAATAACATATTTTGTGGTTAGTTTTCACTATTTTCTAGGAGTCAGTTTAGGAAGGCAGGGTTCACATGGGTCAATGTGGTCATGATCTTATTTTGGGGTTCCAACTACCTGATCAATAAAACAGAAAGTAAAAAAAAAAAAAAACAAACAAAAAAAAAAACAAAAAACAAAGGCTTTACCTGGACCATTGAGTGTCATCCCTACACCTCTTTGGAACTCTCCTCCCTGTGCCATTTATTCCTGATCCTGAATCATGAACTTAGAACCCAAGTCCCTTCTGGCTTAAAGAATAAATACAAGTTGACCAAGGGAACAATACTTGTGCTCAGAAGTGAATCAAGTGGGACACTTACTTTTTTAATGTTAGTGCTTATTTTTTCATTATCCCTCTATTGAGGACCCATACTGCTGTACCTCCTCTTGTTTGTCATTCAGGTACTGCTTTAGAAAAGTACCGTATGTTAAACTGCCACAGAATGATAATATTACTATAATTATTCACTTTTACTTCTCGATAGTCATCTCTATGCCAATTAAATGCCTCTTCTCTCTTTCAGAGTCTGATGAGAGAATCAACGATTTCTATTTCAACAGAAGACGTAAATAAATTAAATTCGGCTCTTGTATCTATTTATCTGTAGCTTAAAGAGAGAAATGTGCTTCTTTATTGTAAATTAATGCAATAAAAAATAGCTGTTTGCATTGATATGTTCAATAAAAATTTTTTATTTCTACCATTTTAAAGATGCCTTTATCTCTTTAAAAGTGGAACATCAATATTCACACAAAAAAAAAAACACAAGCATTTTGATTATTTTCTGTTTTGTTTTCACTATTTTTTACAAAAAGATGCTCATTCGGAGGAGAACGCTGATGGCTGATTTGCATATTACACATTTCATTCTTGTCTTAGGGCTGAGTACACAAAAAAACAGGAATCCTGGGTGTTATGGAAAACACTGCTAAAATACTATGTAGATAAATCAAACAAAAAGGACCTCACACTGCTTTGCTACTAAAGTACTCTAGTTGCCCTTTTCCATGGCAGATACTCCCCACTCCCTCAGCAAGAAGAAAGTATGGGGACCCATAATGCTGGATTGCACATGAACCTCAAAAAGAGCAGTGATTAGAGTTTAAAATGGAGTCGTAAACCTCAGGGTCCCAGTTACACTGATGCACTGTGAAATTTATCACATCTCTAGGTGGCAAATTAAAGTGAAGCAAATTCCTTGCTCTATTCAATATTTTACACTCAGATGGGGGATATTCACCAAAGACAAAAAAGTTAACATAGGAGAAGCAGCATATTTTTAACAATATCTCACTGTTGTTTTTGCATATTTACTAAGCTGCTCAAAAACAATTTTATCAACCAAAAGTTTTCTTTTGCCTAAGGCTTGCACAAACCCATTATTCCCTATGGATTTGGTCTTGTCACTTAGCTACAGTCGAAAAAGATTCTCCCTCCAAAATGGGGGGGTTGATCTGAAATGGAAGTTGACCCTAACAGAAAAACCCTGTAAAGTGTGCCCTGGTTAACTGTTCAATATTTATCAATAATGATTCATTTTGATGGGGAAATAATTTTATCGATGATTTATAAATCAGGGGAATCAGAAAATACAGGGAAATGGGGTAAAACTAAAATGGTCTTGGGAAAATATCCTCCCAAATATTTTTTAGGTTGCATGTATTGAATATGCGGAAAAATTGGTAAACAGTTTGGCAAAATGGACAAAAAAAAGAGAATGTCAGCTTTTTCTTCTTATCAATGTTTACAAGAATGACCAATTGAAGCGATTTTCTGGGAATCTTTTTTTTGTTGTCATTGGTTAGTTTTAGAGAGATGACAGGAACTCCTAAACTGCATGCAAAGTAATGGCGATTCAATAATGTTACAAATTCAAATATTGAAAATAACAGAAGTGACTTATAGACATTGTCAATATCCATAGAATTATTATCTCATGATATTTTCATGTTAAAGTGCTCCTATCACTTCAAAACACTAATACTAATTTAGGTTGTACTAATGAAATAAACGTTTATGTAAATATATATGTTTTAAAAAATAATGTACCTTTATACAGCGTTTCTCTCTGTCATCTTCCCTGTCAGTCTGCCTATTCTTTCCAGAGTCGAGTGATGATGATTGACATTATAGTTCCTCCAATCAGATCCCTGTTAGATCGTATTTTAAGGGATCTGATTGGAGGAGCTATAATGTCAATCATTCTTTAGCCCTGCCCACCCGACACTATGGAAAGAAAAAGGCAGGCTGACAGGGAAGATGACAGAGAGAAATGTTGTACAAAGGTTTTTTAAATACATTTACAAAAACATTTATTCAATTAGTACAACTTAAATTAGTATTAGTTTTGAGATGACAGGTGCACTTTAAATATTGTACCTCCTTTTACATACACTTCTGATTATGCAGCATTGAAAAACTACAAACAATACATTGACAGTATAATACAGACACAAGTGAATGAAGTTCTAAGTGAGTCAATACATCATTATTTTACAGTCCTACAGAATAAATGGTATTGAGACTTACAATTAGAGGGGTTAAAAGTATAGGAAAGTACAATAGTACGGCATTGGGGGTCTAACTTTCTACCAAAGACCAATTATAAATTATTGGATAAAAATTTAAATTCCAAACAAAATGTTTAAAGCGGGAAAGGAAATAAGTGATAGATTGGAAAGGTGATTGCTTTGTGATCAGAAAAAGGTGTTTTTACATACTGAAAGCTTTTTATTTTATATGGGTTTTTGACAGCTGCTAAAAAAGAACATTAATCCCTAGGTGGGAAACTGAAGTGGAAAATGATTCATTTTTCTTTTTAACCATAAACTTTGTGTTCTATTTTCTGTTTACGAGCATGAGGCACAGTTTAACAGGATTAAGGTTAGCCATTGAAAAAGGAATGTGCTATAAGTGCACGTTCTATACATAACAGAGCACATAACAGAATGCACTTACTTCTAAAGAAACGACATCCATTGAAATAAGCATTGTTACTTAAAAATGTACAAGGATGCCAAATTAAATGGAACGCAGAAAAATCACAATTCCTTTAGTCTACACACTAAGGAAATAAATCAAGGTCCATTATTTCACATCACAAAAAAAGTAAAAGGGTTTAAGATATTTCCTCCTTGTGGGTTCTATCAAAAGGAATGCTGTGCATTTGGGTATGTAGGTATGTAGCCCAAAGAACATCTATGCTCACTTTTCAGCATAGCTGTGATCAACACTGGGACTAAGAAAAAAGGTGGTAAAATGTCCCCATACAAATGATTACATCCTAATTATAGTAGCACCATAGCTGCTACCTCCACCATAGTCCTGATTGTGATAATTAAGATCTTTTAAATGGGTTAGACCACACAGGTGAATCAAGCCTTTTAAATGGCTAACCTTAACTGTTAGAGCAGCGGTTCTCAACCTGTGGGTCGCGACCCCGGTGGGGGTCGCACGACCATCCCACGGGGGTCGAGAACAGCTGCTGAGCACGGAAGCGCCTGCAGGACCCTTCTTATAAGGGTTCCTGCGGGGTGACGTCGGCCCAAAACGTCACCACGTGACGCGCGTATGTGATGACGTTTGCCCGAACATCATCACATGATGTGCGGACGTGATGACGTTTGGGTGAAACATCACACCGTGACTTCAGCGCCTGGGGTCGCGGTTCTCAAAAGGTTGAGAACCGCTGTGTTAGAGGAATGACCTCTAATTAAATAAACAAGATAGTTGCATTGTTCAAATTATTTGTATTTAGTCTTATTTTAAAATAACATAAGAATTGTTGAAGGTACAGAGTGGTGTATAATATAATATTGTTGTAACATCAGCTGTGGTTACACTGTTTGGATTTTTCTAAAGCTTTTTAGATTGTTTCTCAAAAAACGGTTCATTAGATTAAGGCACAGCTGTGTTCTTGGGTTGATGAACAGCATAATAATCAAGAATGAAGAGTGGTAATAATTGAAAGATATTCTGATTGGACTGAAGTACTGATTTGAGTTACATGGGGTCAATGGTGGGCCTGGATTTTTTTTTTCTTTTTTTTTTTTTTATTAATTATGTGAATTACAAACTTCAAAGTAAGGTACAGTAAATTAAAATTTGCAGATTAAACTATGCAAACTTTGAAATTGAATGAGACCTGCGCATCTGTTTACTGAGAAAAGGGATTTGAAAACTTTGATACTTTAGATAGAGAAGAGCCAAATAATATTAAGCATAGTTAAATGCAAGGTTGAGCACCTGGACCACAGAATCAAGCTTAGCTACTGGCACTTGACAATATTTTAGGTCAAGAAAGCAGGAAAAGGAACAACTAAGAATAGTACAAAACGAGTTTATCAATCTCTTCCAGTGTCTCTCTGCCAAAGCTAAGGGTAATAAAAAATTTCATTTGCATATAGTGGAAGATATTCAGTAGATATTATTATAATATGCCTAATAAAAATCCATAGTTAGACTACAAATGAAAGGAGATGGATGTTTGGACACTAAAGAAGAAATTTGATTAATATATACACATATTTACCAAGTTAGAAAAATAATTATCTCAAACTATTTTCTCTCTGTCAGTTCTTGTAGACTTCTGCTTAAACTGAAAGAAACGGGGTTTCTTTACCAGCAAAGCAAGGAATTCTTTACTGTGATGGTGGCCAAGCTGTGGAATCCCCGTCCTTAGATAGTGGAAATGAGTCAATCCTTCTTTGAGTTTAAAATAGTTTGGATTCTTATTCAGAAAGAAAAAGTATTTTAGGTATAATTACTAAATGAATGCACTGGTGATTGGTCCATAGAAGTAGTCTGAGTCTGATTTTCAGAATTTTTTTCCCTCTCAGAAGAGAGAAATACCAGTTGACCTGTTTGGAGTATCCTCATTTCCATGAAAATGCAGGTAGAGAATTTCAACCTATTTTCAGGGCCTTATTGAATAAAGTCTGAATTTAATTGTTGAATTCACTTCATTACAATTCCAGTCACATCACTAAAATAGTTGCAAATTCACTTCCCCTTGTATATGAGGCTGCAAATAAATTTGTCGAACAAACAGACTGCTGCAGATGCAGTTGCATGCATAGTGTGGAGAAGTCAGCCAAAGTAGAATGCAAAGTCATGTGAATCAATGTGAATTCCCCCATTGATGTACAATGATGTCATCTTCACCATATCCCACTAACTGTATAAGTCAATAATACATTGATTTCTATGTCACCTTGTCCCTAGTTCAAGTTTAGCTGTAGACAAATTTAGTTGCCATTGTCAATTTTGAAGAAATAGTCCGACCATTAACCACCCCCCCCCCCCCCCCCCTCAATTCACTACTCTGATGTGGTGAAGTCAAACAGGTGAATTCGGAGCATTATTCCTTTTTGAATTCACCACTGCGACTGAGTCCACTGCTTGCTTAATAAGATGTACACGCACATCAATATTAGTTAAGGTGTACAATAATAGGTGTACACGCACATGCAATATTAGTTAAGGTG
>WMED01030279.1:0-10126 GCA_019650415.1 Pipa parva
TTTTCCGAAGTGAGGCGAACACTACGCACCTCACTTCGGAGCTTGCTGAATAACCCCCTCAGTATTGAGCCTAGAGTGTAATATAACAAGATCTGTCTCAAAAACAGTGTGCTACATTCTAAATAGATGGAAGTACACAGTTGTACAAGCCTGTATATAACTGAGCATCATGACTTTCAGTCAGCCAAATCTTACAGCACTTTATTCTAATAAACAGTAAACACACTAAAGCGGCAAATCACGCACTCAGACATCAGCAAACGCTTTAAAGGGATTGCAGTCTCGGCGAAGCTCGCGAGGCTCTACTCGAGACGTCTCGCGAGACAGTTATCCCTTTAAAGCGTTCACTGATGTCTGTGTGCAGGAGATCAGCGAGCACATAACAGGCTATGCGTACTGAAGGGAACGATCAGAGGGTAAGTTCGCTCTTTGGTGAATTACCCCCTCAAAGTGGAACATTTGGGGGCTTACAACAGGGTTTCTGTTACTAATCTGGAGACACAGTACTCAGAAAATGAAGCAAAAGAGTGGTAACATGAACTAGGAATTGTTTTCCATACAAATCCCAGTGTTAGTATTCATCTGACTACATTTAGAAAGCACCATGCAACAATTTACTCCATTACTGTGACAATGCATCATTTGGTGAATATGACTTCACTACCAGATGGGGAGAATAGTTACATGGTGCAGCAGATTCACTTTTTGATAATTATGCGACTCAATTCGTATGCCACAAATAGGCCACTCGAGTCGCCTCACCGAGACTGGAATCCCTTTAAAGCATTCGCTGATGTCTGCGTGCAGGACATCAGTGAGCGCATAACAGTATGTGCAAGCTGAGGGGAAGCGTTCGCACCTTGCTGAATTACCCCCTCAGTACCTTGCATGTTTCAGTCTAACAGAAAGTTTCTTTAGGAGATGTACTCCAAAGTTCAGTTGTAAAATGGATTCCATGCATCACTCTTTTAAGTTGATCTCATTATTTTTGTCCTCATCATGTGCTATCAAGCTGAAACACAAATCTTCCTTTCTACACCTTCTATAACTCCGCCAGGACAGGCACTATAGGGGGCTGTATGTTACTCTAGCCATTATTTGTAAAACAATCTAAATATCATACTTTCATACTATCACAAAATAAAATTGTTTTTTCCTAAAAATTGTCTTTTTTTTTTTTTGGTATTTTGACAACATCACCTAATAAAGTTTTCATGTTTTTGTATTATCCAGGATATAACAATGCAGCTGCCTACCTTCTAGTCCGCATACACCATGGGTATATTTCTAGGGGAAAAAAAGGTAATTTTGGAATGGTCATTTACTATTGCTGCCACATTACTGTTATTACTGTCAATTTCACTTAATTTGCCCTTATCGCTGTCTGCAGTAATTGCTGTTTTCACTAACTGCCCTGGTTTCGAGGAATGCCAGTAATGGTAAGTAGCTTGACAGTGATATTAATAATGTAAAAACACAAATAATAATATCTCTCCATTTCATAAATATGCCCCATTACTAACTTTTTTACCATTTTAATTTCCTTGCATTCATGTAATGGGTCCAGGTCTTTTTTCCAAATATCTTTAATTTTTTTTCCCTCTGAGAATCCTTTCTTGTTTCCTACAAATACATATTCTTCTTCTCTCTTCTTCATCTGTGCATTCCATTGGACCTTGGTATACACTGTTTCCTACAATACCTTCAGTCTACTCAGCTGACATCAAGAGGGCTCTACTGACTGCAGTCTCTCAAGATGAATGCCTCAAGTTCCTGGAATGCAGTAGCACAATTCATCTGGCAGGTCTGTATGTAGGTGGGAGAGAATTCCTACTGTTACTCCTGTCAAACCACTCCCACTTACTAACTCCCCCTGTTTTATCTCTTTTAAAATGAATCACTTTAATATGTGCTATTCTATGTGATAGTACATTCTGCATCTGTTTCGCCCAAAACTAAAGATTTAAATACAGACACGTTCCCTCCCACACATTACCAAAATCACAGTATCTAAGGGGGTTATTAACTAAAGTCCGAATTGTAGAGTTAAGGTGTAAATTCGCCACTTCCTCATATTCAGGTATTCAGCAAACTCTTTGATGTGGCAAATTCACCAGTTAACGACAGTCACATACAACACAATAGACGGCTACTGACCCATTTGCTATGGGAATTCGCTGTTTAGTGAATAAGGAGCAGAGCAGCGGTTCTCAACCTGTGGGTTGCGACCCCTTTGGGGGTTGAATGACGCTCTCACAGGGTTAACGAACATGCTGTTGAAGCCGGAAGAGACTGCAGGTCCCTTTATTTAGGGTTCCTGCATGGTGACATATTGAGCCCGACGTCATTGCGTTGCATGTCACGTGATGACGTTCGGGCCCCACGTCAACACGTGGCACGCGTACGTGATGATGTTTTGCCCAAACATCATCACGTGACACACGATGCGATGACGTTGGGCTTGAAACGTCACGCGTGACGTCAGCCCAGGGGGGTCGCGTTCTCAACTAGGTTGAGAACCGCTGGAGTAGAGAATCAGAACATAGCCACCCGAAGTGATGAGATTTCACATTGACAGTCGAATTCTCACTTTGATCAATAACCCCTTCAATGTCCCTGAAGTGTCACTCCACAGGTGGATATACATGTATATTGGAGCACATTTACTATGAAGCACACTATGGGGCACGTTTACTAAAGTCTAGTAAATGCAGGAGAAACAGTCTATATTTAACGATATCTCTGTTTTCTCCCATTTACTAACAGTACAAAAACAATTTTATCAGCCAAAATAATTCTCCACCCTCAGGCTGGCAAAAACACATTATTCCCTATGGCGATAATCCAAAATGTTTTCCCATCAAAAAAAGATATTGACATCGATCTGTAATGGAAGGAACCCTCACTGAAAAGCATTGCAGAGTGTGCCCCTGTTAACAGATCGATATTTGACGCTAACAATTTATTTCGATGGGGAAACATTTTTATTGATCTTTTGTAAATCATGGAAATCGAAAATTACAGGGAAACAAATTTGACAGGCAAATGGGGTGAAATCAATAGATATGGCTGAAATTGGTCTTGATAAATATGACCCATATGAATGCTATGTAATAAAAAAAACTCTTCCACAAAAACACTAACACCAAAAATATAAAGATAAGTTAATAATAAGATAGTATTTTCCTTTATTTTCATACTTTCATATACTTGCTGCATAAGTTAGATAACAGCTAAATGATATCACCAGATATTAGTTAGAAAGTCACTTCAGCTCAAAGAGGACTAATCTGACAAACAAAACTCTAGAAAAAGATCATAGGGAAATCATAAGAAAATGTTGCTTTCAGATCAGTTTAAGGGAATATTTATAAAAGTTATTTTCACCCCTTAACAAGGGGTTTACTGACTGTACTAACTAGCCTACACCCACATTTGTTTGTTTTATTGCCCGTCTTGTCAGCTGAAACTCTACCAAATGTTGCTGGTCCAAACGATGGTGTTAATCTGAAAGAGCAGGGTTTAACAGAAATTGTGAAGATGTGGATACAAATAGAAATGTTGACAATTAAGACACTGTGGTTGAGACAACTGCCACAATTCCACTAGTTATTTAGTGGACTTACATTGCCATCTACTATTTGTATATATCATATAAACATGTCTTAATTATGCAACCTACAGACTCCTAGGTCATTTCTTTTCACCACATTCATAAGTGCAGGATGAACAGTACTTAAAATGCACCTTTCAGCAGTATCTGATTGGAGGTGCCACAGTCTACACCTCCATATATTGTGCTGCAAAGAAAAAGGCTCCCGGCAAGAAGAGGAACAGTTATCTGTAGACTACCCTATGATTCATGGACCTAACACTCTACTTTAATGAGATCTCTTAAATACAATGCAGTGGCTAACACTTACTGTATATTCTAGATAAAGTATGAGGAAATGTAAGGAAACAGGTTTAATTTCTTGTTTTTTGTTTTTTTTAACACAATGGTGTTTGTAGTTTCTGTTTATATATAAAATAGTCAAGTTGATGCTTTTTCTATTGTTTTGTCAATCAGGAGTGGGATGCGCATGTATTAATCAATGCAGTTGGTTACAGTAATTTTATTATAGGATCTGGCACTTCATTTTCTTAACCTCTTAAATCTGCCGAGTACTTTGACTACAACAGCCATCTTGTGAGGGGGATAACTGATAGAATTCTATTTGGAACTTGTTGAAAGTTTTTTGGCAGTCTGCAAAGGTCAAAAAGCAGAATGATACCAAGTGGTGCAAATAGCCTTCTTCCTGCCCAGACTGATGAGCCTCATTATAATAATAATAATTCATCATCACAAATAAACTGATCCATGACTATGCTTAGATACCTAAACCCTTATACTTAGACGCGATGGGGAGATATATATATACAGTATATATACACCATGAAATTAATACAGTTCTTTACATAGAGCTGGTTAAAGGAAATATAGCCCAGTTTCTTTTGTCTGTAGTCATGCATCAGTATCGTAAAGCACACTGTCACCCTCTAGTTTGAGGCCTGCTTACCATGAAAAGCTCTGGAAATCCTCACAGAAAGTAGGCAAAATGCTGCATGTTCCAGGGCACTGGGGCTTTCCAAGGTAAGTACCAGGGCATTAGTAAAAGTGTGGAGTAACAAAATGATAGTTTGGCCTAAACATCTTTTTTTGAAGGGCTCTCCTTGTTATCCCCTGGAATAAAGATATTTTGTTTGATTCTCTGCCCTTAAACTGCAAGTCTAGCTGTGCCTCTGATATTCCAACTCTCCTTTTTAACAGTGCTGAGCAATGTAAATCATTACACACAGCTAAGCAAAACAGCTTGTGTTATTTAGTGCAGCCTAATGTATGGAGCTACTGTATGAAAGGTCACTTCAGTATTAATTCTCCGCTACTTCTATACCCAGGTCTAATTTAGGATGCACAGCTTGTGCTGACAGCAGGATTTTTCTGTGCTGTTAAGGCTGTTAGGAAACACAGATCTGTCGGCTCTTTGTGTTAGCCTGAGATTTAACACTTGCTGGCTGCAGTTATACAAAGTACCAATACAGTAGCTGGTAGAAACATGAACAAAAGTCATTCAGCTTTTCCTTTTTTGTCTAGAAAAAGGACACTTAGCAATCTATCACATTTTATTGAATCTTTAAGAAATAATGGTAGTTCATTATGCAGTTATATACTATATATGTTGTTGGTCAAATAGCTTTTGAGCATAAAATTCTGCAGGAAACGCCAAATTCATGATCCAGAATAACGCCTTGAGGCTCATTCATGAGAGGCCAAATAGCCACGTAAGGGTCCGAATTCATATTAATTCACCACTTCCCCATATTTGGCCATTTAGAAATCTCTGCAATGTGGCAAATTTGCAACCAATACGGCCGCTTATGACTTATGCAGCTGTTCGCATCACTTTGCGTGCACGTGCACAGGTAATTTTCCTATTCAGCAAGTGTTAGGGTCAAAGTAACAAATTGGGAAAGGAGTACTGTGGCGCATTAGGCAATTTAACTTTGCCAGATCAAAGTGGTGTATTAGGAGGCCGATGGCATGGCTCTTACTGTCTGACTGACTAAGCTGAGCTACGCAAGATACAATGCTCGGCGCTGTTCTCTTCTTTTCAATGGGAATAAACTGCTTAATGAATAAGAAGTAGGGAATTCATGATCAGAGCATCGCGACCCCAAGTGATGCAACATCAAATTCTCACTTTCATGAATAAGCCCCCTTATGTTTAATTGCTGAGGCAACTCATACAGTTATGTTTGGGATGTTTTCTCTAAATATGGAAACCAATGTTTTTGTTGTATCCAAAACACTCCGTTGTTAGTCATCCATATACTCTTTTGTGAACCCGTTACAAACATGTGACTCTTTCCTATATACAGTAGCTATCCTTACCAGAAATACCATTCTCATTCAGATTTTTCTGAATGGTTGGAATGAATTCCTATACCAGTCAGTGAAAGTGTCATTTAGGAGTTGGCATGTAGGGTGAGTTTGTAAAGAACATCTGATTTTCTTCTGGGAAAATTTTCCTAGGACCATTTGTGGTATTAATGTAGTCCTGTTCTTTTTCCACCTGTTAGACTTTAGATGACGGGTCTAACATTAAAGGACCTGTAACACGAGAAAAAGAAAAGAAACATTTGGATTGGCATTGCAGTTATTTTGCTAGTACTCACTAGCAGAATTATTGATCCAGGGTCATGGAGCAGGATCAGCACTGTGGCTCCCTGCCCCAGGCATGAGTGCAGGATTGGCATGGGCCTTGGAACAAGATCACCCACACACACACACACACACACACACACACACACACACACACACAGCTTGGCCGACTCTCACATATGAGATGACTACAATCAAAAGGGAAAAAACAAACTACAAATAATGCAAATCAGGAATTAAAATTCAAAGATAACCCTTTTACAAGTACTATGTAGGAATAACTGCCATGCCAAATTAAATGGGATTTTTTCTTTTTTTGTTACTGATCCTTTAATATACAGAGAGATCAGAAATTACTAAAGTAAAGACCCTGTAAAAATGCCATAGAAATGAAGTACTTTAGTTCAAGCCTTTGCTCTATTTGCATGAAGGTACATTATACCTATGGCAAGGATGTGTTTATCTTCCTATGAAACATACAGTGCCATCCTAATATCTTTTCTGTGGTAGATTTACAGCACTCAAACTTCCAGTTAAGTAGCACCTGCTTGTCATTTACCCAAGACTCAACAAACTTGATTCAAAAATTAGGTTGATTTTTTTCTAATTACTAATAAATGACTACTAATAACTCTCACAATATTCACAGCAGCTTAGTAAACAATGATGTGATTATTTGTCACATCAATGCAGAAAACCAATAACTTGTTACCTTTAAACTCTTATTTTGGTTAGCAATATGAAAATAGAACTGAGATCAGTATGCAAACATTTATACAAATACATTGTCCCTAAAAATATACTTTTCGAAGTTCTCTTAAAAATGGGCAGTTAAAGTTACATTCAGTCCTATCCATAATGGCTACAGATATATTGATGATTCTTCAGTCAAATTCAGATATGCTTTTATGACTATTGTGAGTGAGGGATTAGGCTGCTGTCATTCCTGTCGAATGTCTTTATAAACTGATTGATGTGCTTATCAATATATTTTATTGACCTTCAAAGATAGACAGGTGCCACAGTGTCAAGGAAGGTGAATACTTAAAACCATTTTAAAACGTAATAATAAGAGAGCTAAACAGCTTATATATGACAGCTAAATGATGAATTAGTTCATCCACTGAAAGGGGCAATAGATAGGCATGCTGGTTCACATGAATAGTTAACCTCAAATAATTACGCTTCAGATGATGGGAACCTTGTAATTGATGCAGACTATCAATGAGTGACAGGGGGTTTTCATTAATGATATATGCTGTATGTTGAGGAAATGGATTACAGAAGCTAAATAAATGACAAAACATACACAGCACTGATCCTTAGTCATTATAGCAGATAGTTAAAATGTTGTCCAATGATGGGAATATTATGATTTTACATTCTACAGGTTTTCTCTGAATATATAATAGTTTCGTTCATACTGACTGATGGTTTGATGAGGAGTTATCAGGTGCACTCCAAGGCCCCAGTGGATGACAGCTGAAGGTCACGTAAAAGGGCTAATCCATCAGGTCAGCAACCAGAATTCTGAGCCTTTGGCTAAGATCCTATACGCTCTGAAAACCTTACACAAGCCATTATCTCATTATTATTATTTATTAATCTCTTTTTTTTTTTTTTTAGGATTTTACATTTAAAAACCCCTTTACTAAAACCAGGTTAATGGTTTCAGTAATACATAAAATCCATAAAATGCTATTATATGACTATACTGTATTTCTTTTGTAATTGTATTTTTTAGACCTAAAACCACATCACCTTGTTACCTAACAATTAAAAATAAATATTGGACTGCAAAGCAAAATCCATGCTTCAACCAGAATACTAAGCAGAACTGTCCAGGAGCACAAAGGTAAGCATTAGCAGGACAGAAAATCCATAAGTGAGGAGGATGTCAATTCATGGGGTAGACCATGAGATAGTATGTATACCTTTGCCTGTCAGACAGTCATTTACTGGATGTCCTTTTAAGGTCACTAAAAGCAATACAGTAATTACTCACAATCTATATCTGCCTCTTTATCATTCATCTTTAAGCTTCCCTGTCAGTTTTATTAGTTGAAAACAGGGCAGTGAATGAGTACAGCCACTTTACTTGAATGTTCCACTCAATACAATCGCTTTTTTGGATGACATTTTAGATCCTGTCTTCGGGCTCTTTAGACTACATTTTGTAAAAGCAAATCACAAAATAAGACATTCAAGGGTATGTATCAATATTGATTTTCTTTTTGGTGGTACAGATCAATAAACCTATTTTTATTCATCTTAATGTTTATTGTAAACATAGAGATGTCAAACATGCTTCACAACAACTGAATAAATATTATGCAATAGAAAATAAAATTAATTTACATCTAAACTTCACTTAGAGTGAGAGTATGGAGGGAAAGTCCTAATGACTACATAGTTAGTATGTTTCTACTCAAGTTTTATGATCAAGACATTATACCAATATCTGTTTGGGTTTCTGCCTAATTATTCTGGTGCTATTGACCATTTCTGTTTGATTAGGAGCAATCTAAAATTGCAGGTTGTTTTGCTGCTAAATAAATGGAACAGCTGTCCCTCTGTTTTATCACCTTGTCTAGTAAGAACGCAAGTTCAAAGCCCCACTTGTCATACAGCCATTTAGACTGAGGAGGTGAATGTCTCAAGCGGACACTTCCCTGAGCCAATTCCAGCCTGTCATAGAATGATTAATTGGTTGAGGGGACACTGAAAAGCTTTTTCAACCAGGTGCAGGAAAGCCAAATTTATCCTTAACCCATAATAGCAAAATGGTGTTAAGTACATTTAATGTTGGAAAAATATATACATTACTATTGCAATATAAGCAATAACATCAGAACTCTTTAAGTTACATGAGATCCTACTAGTAACTTCAAAACCTGCAGTGATCAAGAAGAAAAGAAAGTTCTCACATGTATACATTTACATTTTATAGTAAACCAAGTAATAAATAACCTAAATAAGACTTTTAATATAATGTCCACAAATAAATAACAGATCCACATACATGTTCCATGATTGCAATGAAAAGGGTAGGAAGAGGAAACATTTCTGAACCTATGCACTGATAACATATACTGTATATTTCCAGGAAACAGTGAAGAGACTGTGATATGTCTCCCACGAATGTTCCAACAATATTTTGCTAAACCCATGACTGATAGAGAATGTCAGCTGCAACATATTACTCTTCTCATAAATTCTGCTAAATTAATGGATCATTCAAGATTAGGTGTCAACCCTCTAACTCACCAATTTGTCCCAAAAGGGGAAAAATCCAATCCTGACATTGAATGGCAATTCGATCTTGTCTTCAGATCAGTACCCTTCTAGCACGGTTTGTTAGATATATTTTTAAAAATACAATCATCTGCCAGGAAAACCTTTTTAATGAAGGTATCCTTTACTGCTCTTAGCTTGAAAAACTCCTCGAGCATCTTTAGGTAAAACTATGTCTTTCCTAAGTGTAAAGGATGTCTATTTTACATTATTGTATCCCCTATTAAAGATCTCTTCTGCAATGTAAATAAACCTGCACCAGACCTAGCATATCTTCATATCTATGATTTTTCATTCAAAGGTTTATTTAATATCTCCTCTATTAATTGTCTTGGGTTCCATGTCAGTGTTTCAAAATGTATTGCATATTCAAGATGAGGTCTTATCACTTGATTATAAAAAATGAAAAACCCACTTGCCTCAATGCCTCCTTCCATACAGACCAGTATCTTGCTTGTTCTAGTTGATGACAATTGACAAGGCTTGCTACTCTATTATACACAAGGAAACAATGTTTCTTTTCCACCAATGACTTATGCTATCTATTCTAGGCCCTTTACTAGTGTAAGTTGTGTGCAGTTTTTAGTGTCCAAGTGCATAACATTACATTGAGGTGTTTTCACCTGTTTT
>WMED01030280.1:0-10125 GCA_019650415.1 Pipa parva
ACTGAGATATTAGGAATAATATGGAACTGAGAAGAGGCCTTAGGATCCTCGAAAGCTTGCACTTACAATCTATTCAGTTAGCCAATAAAAGGTATCACCTGTACTCTACTTGTCTCTGCTTAGTGCTAGTGGTTTACAACTGGGCTTTCCTGAGTATTAGTTAAAACTGAGTTGGTAGAATAAAGGTCAACTGGTAATATTTAGAGGGCTTAAGTTTGATAGGGGGACAAGAAGCTTAAAATGAGGCCATATGAAAGGAGCACCCTTGGATCCGAAATTTGGAAAGCAGCTGGTAAATGTTGGTAAATGTGGCAGACTGACATGTTCCTGTTTCATGACATTGTGCGCTGCTGAATGCACTTTGTGCTGTTTTGGTTTCATGACATTGGAAATGTTAACCATTATGTTATTAAGGCAGTGGTTGTTAAAATGATGATGAGTTAATAAATGCGGTGGCAAGTTATAGAGTATCAGGGGTAAGTATGGAAGCAGTTCTGTGGTCATGTGTTTACTTGGACCAAAGCATTCTACTTTACAAATTAACTTTCTAAATTCCAACAAAATTTTAGTACAAAGGGACTGAAGATGCAGGTTAGTGACATAGACGAAATTTAATAAAATCGAAAATATCGATATCTGGATATTGATCATTTTGACGCAATATCGAATAGTAATTTATTTTTAAAAATGTGTTTACTGCAAAATCAGAAACTCGATATTGCAATATCTAGTTTTTACCAATATCGCAATTTCAATATCGCAATATTGAATTTTTCTATATCGCGATATCGAATTTTCAATCAAAACCTTTCAATCTGTTTATTTCTATGGAAAATCCAGAATATTGAAAATTTCGACAGAAAAATTCAATATTGCAATATCGAATTTTTGATAATTTTCAATTTATTTTAATCACATTTTTAGGCTGAAAAGTCGAAAACGGCTTTTTTGACTTTAATAAATTCCACCCATATGTCTTGGAAGATTTGCCACTGCCTGTCTGTTTCTTTCAGTATTGTATTGTTGGCATAATGAGTATAAAACATTACAAAATCAGTTATTACTTGATAAGGTAGCCAGAGAATTTGAAACACAACATTTTCAGATGTTAATAACGATGCTGCAGTAAGTCAATCAAGGTTGCCAACCCATGGAAATGTTTTTAAAGACATTTTTAAAACAAATTTACTGACATCCAAACGTTTTTAATGATTTTGTAAAAAATAGATAATGATTGAAATGCAAAATCAGGTTCAAGAATTACAATTAATGGATGCCTCATGAGAAATAGCCACACAAACATTACAAGTTAACATTTTAAGACCCACATTTACTAGTCGAACAGGCTTTTTGACTTGTAAATGAAGAACAGTCTACATTTAACAATATCGTTGTTTTCTACTAATTACTAAACTGTTTCAAACCATTTTATTACCCAAAAGAATTCTCCCCTCTGGTTAATGATTTATTTTGATTGGAAACATTTTTATCCTTTGTAAATCAGGAGAATCAAAAAGTAAAAGTGAAACAAAAATTGACAGTGAAATGGGGTGAAATCAATTGATAGGTCTTAGTAAATATGCCTTTGTGTAGTTAACAGGTCCGAAAAAGGCTCATATTTTCACTGAATGGGCCATATACAAATTTAGCCTTGTTTTTGTAAAATGTCAGTAACTTTACTGATTGCTGGCAACCCATGAATGCAATGATCTTTAACCATTTTTACACACTCTTCAATAGTACTTTTCAAAGATACAAACATTTGATACAGTATGACCAATAATGATTTCAGGCTACAGTTTAGCATTTCGGCTTTTCCAAGTTTAATCGGGCGACCACCCAGAAGTTTCTCGCGGTAAGCATTGCGAGATTTGCTGCGATCGATACTTACAGAGAGAAACTTTTTCTATTGAATATATCCATGGAAAGGTAACCAAACTACACTGATGTAAAGTATGGCTACCCTTTCCATGGATATATTCAATGGAAAAAGCTTCTCTCGGTAAGTATCGATCACAACAAATCTCACGATACTTACCGCGAGAAACTTCTGGGTGTTCGTCCGATTAATAAAAGAGAAAACGGACTTTTCAGAGTTTAATAAATTTCGCCCACTTTAAAGAGGTTTGAGGACAAAATGTCTCTTATTTTTATAAATGACTTGCTACTTTCCACCCAAGGAAATCTGTACCTTGTACCTGGCTAATCCTTCATTATTTTTCTCTTTGGTGATTCACCAGAACTAAAATCATTTCAACAGTTTTCCATCACAGGAAAGAATAAAAGCCACTAATGTTAAAATTATTCCTTAATGGGGTTGATCACCTTGGAATTCATTCTTAGCATCCACAAGATCATCCTATTTTAAAACAGATCACAATGGGGCTTTTGTTTTACATTTTCTAAGGTATTTAGATAAATTGACTTATGCTTTATACTTTTGGTCGTCAAGCATACAATCAATAAATAGAAGATTTGATTTTTCACTCAGGGCAATGGCACATTAGGCATTTTACCACTGTGTGGTGAAATGCCAACAGAACTGCCCAGAATCCACCCTCTGTTGATCTAAATGGTTGACTGTGGCAAAATGCCTGAAGACATTTCTACAAGTGTTCTACCACACAGGGGAATTCATCAACAGGGGAAATCTTTCTAGAGGTCTAGTAACCCATAGCAACCAATCGGGTCTTAGCATTCCCTGGTATAAGGAAACTAGAATTCTGAAAGACACATTTTGATTGGTTGCTATGGGTTAATAGACCTCTGCAAATAATTTCTCCTGTTGTCAATGTCATGGTAAAACACATCTAGAAAAGTTATATGTTTTTTTGAGATCTCAAAATAAAGTGATCCTGTAACCTCAAAACTAATACTAATTTAGGCTGTAATAATGAAATAAACGTTTTTGGTAATATATTTGTATTTTAAATAATGTATCTTTATACAGCGTTTCTCTCTGTCATCTTCCCTGTCAGCCTGAATTTTCTTTCCCGAGTCAGGAGGGCATAGCTAAATGATGATTGATATTATAGCTCCTCCAATCAGATATCTTAAATCATGATCTAGCAAGGATCTGATTGGAGGAGCGATAACGTCAATCATCATCACCCAACCCAGGAAAGAAAAGTCAAGGTGACAGGGAAGATGACAGAGAGAAACACTGTATAAAGGTACATTATTTAATACATTTATGTTTACATAATGTTTATTTCATTAGTACAACCTAAATTAGTATTAGTTTTGAGGTGACATGTGCACTTTAAATTCAAATGGGTGGTTTGTAGACATTTTTCAGAGTTGTTTTTCTATTCCTTTACTGCGATCATTAAAATGCCTAGTGTGCCATCGCCCAGTGTGCCATTGCCCAGTGTGCCACCGCCCTTAGAATTATCTCACAATTTGGTCTGTTTTTAACTCAGCGCCTTTTTTGCTAGGATAGAAGAAATTCTGAAAAAGTTTAACAAGAGAAGAACAAAACAAATGAAAGGCCAACTGCAGACATTTTTAGAACCCCCCCCCCCCCCACACACACACACACACACACTACCTACAATATACTAAAATGAATTCCTGTGTGAAGATCCCCTTTATTAATCAGGGTTATATAGTTACATATACATAGTATATTGGTAATATGGTGGAAAATACACCAGTCCATCAAGTTCAACCATATTAGCACCTTCATACATTAGTTTAGTACTAATACCACATCAAATGCATAATGACTACATTTACCAACAAAAGGTTTTACAAATAACACCTTATTTTTGGGCAGTTTCTGTAAAACCTGCAGTTTGATGAATGTATTCCAAAGCCACAGAATAGAGATGTTTCCTGAATGTTACTGCTCTAATCCTTCAGTGCTAATTCTGTGAATTTATTTGACCTTTTTTTTTTTTCATTCATATATAATTAATGAGAGAAGATTCCATTCTTTTAAATTAAAAATAAAATTGTTAACATTTTCTGGAGAGAAAAGAGCCAGAAAACCCCCTAATGTTAACCTGTGATGACTTATAGTCACGTAAGCTCTTTTAGTAATGTAAACCTGCCCCTACTATAAAAAGAAATGATTGTACCTTCATCGTGCTGCTTTCAAAGGTGCAGTCCCATGGGAAAACATAACTGAATACAAGATTACAGGGCAAATTAAAACTTTGAAATGTTAACCGGTTATTTATTAAACTAAATTGTACATAGACTGTTTAACACAGTGTTTACATCACTCTCTCCCAATGGAAGCATTTGTCTTTGGGTTAGCAGACAAACATGTAGAAGATAAATAGCCTCATAAGCATTTTAACCGTAGCAAAGTCAAGTTCCAGGGATTCTTGCATCCTCACAAAATTGTTTCTACTGGTTTCTTTAAATGATAAAGACTTGGCAACACTTGGACCACATTGCAACCACTTTGTATGCATTTGTAGCAAGTGGTAAATCATGACAAAATGGTTTCACTGGTTTGCTGCTCAAAACAAGATACAAACCAGTCAGTGGCCTTTGGTGTATAAAGTTTTGTGCTTTGTTGTGCTTGTGAAAGAACTTTTTCAATACAACAGATTTCTACATCAATTAAAGGGGCACTAAAGTGCCGGTATAACAGCGCACATACATATAAAACTCCTTTATACTAAGCCAATTGCTGACACAAATAGTTAAAAAGGTTTAGGGAAGAAATAATACTTGTCGTTTGTTTCCCTTAATTAGTTTTCCTGAGAGCTGATATTTTCCTCCCCCCACTCCCCCTCCTCTTTCTGTTCTGTATGAGAATAAAAAGTTGCCTGACTGCTATTGGTTAAGCAGTGTGCTGACCTTTTGGCCGCATAAATTAAGTTGGAATGCAGGAGATTACAGAGGGAAAGCTGACTTGAACACATGTGCTACAGTAAGTAGTAAGTAGGGCAAAAATGTCCAGGGGATGGACCTTTTTATGGAAAACTGGCCAGTACAGGTCACACACCCATTTCCTGGTGCAGGAGTTTATCAGTGCTGCCTACTCAATCTTCCAGCTTCACATGAAACATCTACTGGGGAGAAACACTTCTCACTAAGGTATAGTTCTGCATATGTAAAGATGTAATCTGACTATAGTTTCTCTTTAACCTTTTACAATTTTGCTTTTATTAGGGTGTTATAAGGTTCTTGTGTTTTAGAATGCTTTGCTTATTTGTGTGAATAAGCAATCAGATGATGAATATTCAATTTATATAATAAAAAAGTACCAAGACTCTGTGGAAGCCATAATTTGTAAGAGATTATATGGAATTAAACTGTTCGCTTCAGGGACAGTTATGTGTGTTGCAGTCTAACCAATTATAACTACGCTGAAAGCTTGCTGAATTATAGACTTTGCAGGTAAGGTTCCAATTCTTGTCTGATATTCTATATTTAATTACATAATTTACACCTGACTGCTGGTATCTCCATAAGTCCCACATTTCATTGACGTAGTCAAAGCCTTTATGTTTGAAAGAGAGGAGCCATGTACTTCTTTTCATCTTCCCTTGGCACAAGGACATAGGTGTCAAACTGTGAGAACCCATAAACAATCTTGAAGATATTCTTGTTAAAAATTTACATTAGATTAAAGGTATGCACATATTAACTGTACACTATTGTTTGCATGTGTTTAACTTGGTTATTTGCCACTAGTATGGTACCATTATATCTCTTTACTTTATGCTGAAAGCACATGAATGGCTGCCCTTAAATGTATACATGAGTGGTCAGCAATCTTTTGGGCCGAGAGAGCCATATATGTGCAGCTCTGCTCAGCCCTTTTGAATTTAGAGATGCGGACATCATATATGATGTCATATAGGTGACGTCATTAGCTCCAGATTGGCTAGCAACCTGGAAGCACAGTGACGTCAGCAGCTCCAGATTGGCTAGCAACCCAGAAGCTGGTGATGTCATCGGCTCCGGATTGGCTAGCAACCTGTAAGCGCTGAGAGAACTTTGTCTCTACAGCACTTGCCGGCGATTAGCAGGCAAACTGTAATGAGCGGTGCTTGCATGTGAGCACCGCTCATTACATTCGAAGAGCCAGATGCAGCCATCAAAAGAGCCACATCTGGCTCGAGAGCCATAGGTTGCCGACCCCTGCTATACATCAAGAGAGATTTTATTTTATGTTACTTTTAGGACCAGTCACTGAGTACATAAATCAGTTTAATATTTTAAAGTGTTTGTTGGTTTCTTCATGGGACTGCACCTCTACATAGTTTTACAAATGGATATAATGTAAAAATTTGAACGCCTCTCTGCACAAGTTGTGTTACCTTTAGACTCAAATCACACTGTCGGTATGAAAAGGCTGTCCCATCCTAGGTTTGACTCAAGGGGAGATTTTAAAGGTATCCCAGTCAAGCTACAGTTTTAATAAAATAACCAATATACCGGTGCTAATAATGATAATGGATACACATGCATTAAAGAAGATTTAGGTAGGTGTTCTTAATGAGTTGGTAACCTTTATAATTACTTTTTTATGAAGGAATTTAGTATTTTTTTAAAGTTGTGTACTGCAACTTATACCAACTAATATTTTTGTTGCAACACTGCCCTTTATATTTGACAGCCTTCTCTGTAATACTGGCTTAACACTAGCAGTAGCACCAATAAACAGGTTAATTAATTACTAAATACTAGTAGTAGCACCGATAACCCAGTTAATTCATTGCTAATCCCACAGCAATATCAGGAAAATGTTTTAATCTAAGGCTGGGGCCGAATTAGCGTTTTTGGACCTAGCTACTATTTTCTCAGGAAAGACTCAGCGATGTAAAACATGGATGTACAGCCACACTTGCTAGACATGCTGCATTTAACATGTTAAAATACTGCGTGCAGAGTTTTTTGTTATGAAATTGCAGGATTTCATGCAGTTGTGGCTGTATACCTGCATTTTATCCACATTTTTATGAGCGGCATTTTCTCCGGAAAAAATGCTAAAACTTTTCTGAGAATATTCGCCAGAAGTCGCCTAAAAGGTGGGACTGATTTTCCTAACGCTACTGTTGTTTACAAGTTGGGTTGTACAGGCAGTTCACAAATCAGACTGTGCAAGGTGCTTGAGAAGCTTTGCCCTTGTCCAAAATGCTGTCCAGATGTACATTAATGAGAAGGGATAGGGATAATCACTTTCTAGCCATGTCTATATGCAAAAAAAGCTAATCATATTTAGGTTTAGGAAACATTTAATGTTTAGCACATCCAGTAAAATTCTCATTGACATATACTACACGGACAGAATTTCAATGTATTATTTAGATATATATCTTTATGGAATACCTTTAAAATGTCACACTTTAGTCTGTCCAATGAAAAAAAATAAAAAATAAGCAAACGAAAAAAAACTTACTTTCTCCCTCTGGTTGCGTTAAATGTCCCACCATATTTCTTCCGGTTAAGGATGAGAGCAGCAATTTCAGGGACGTATCGGGCAAACATTGCCTGAGTGCGTGGAACGAGAAACAGGGAAGAAAAAAACAAACACAAAAGGACAAATAGCATGCAGAGAGTCTTGCCCTGCAGCAATGAGACCACACCTCGGAAAATACTTACTTCCGTCCACTAACTGCACTATATGAACCACCATATTTCTTTCGGTTTCCTATTAACTCTATGATTTCGGGGACGTAGCTGGCAAACATGGCCTAGGAAGGAAGACAGGAGACAGAAGAGAAGACTAAAAAGAAAGAAAGGATGTCCATTGCAGAGAGAGACACGCTTGGCTTAGGCACAGGGTTGAAAAACAACTCCAGAACAAACAGGGAGTACAAGACCAGGTTTTGAGAGTCAAATGATTATCTTTATTCAACCACATCAATTAAAAATGACTCCTGCCCTTCAGTAAACCCATTCTACCAACTTTAAACGGTAGTTAAACTTACAGGCCCACTAAAAGTTCTGTGTCTACTGCAGAAGCCTTCTCTGTGTATGTGTAGGCTATGTTGAGTTGATCAGTGTGTGGCTTAAGAAATCAGTGATGGGTAAAAGGGCTGACGGGGCAGTTTCTTTGTATAACAGAGGACTCTGGCAGCTGTTAGGTAAGCCAATTGGCTTACCAGTTGAGGAAAATTTGCTAGTAACAGGCTGGCTTCCTTTAATGACTACTCTACTTCTAGAAAATAACATTTGCATTATGCTAGAGCAAATCTAATATGATTTTTAAACTATGTGCACTGAACCCTTAAATCAACCTCTGGCTAAGCTGAGCTAAGATAGCGATATATTGCTTTAAACATAGCGCATACCTGGCTTACTGCCCAGATCTCTCACTCTGTGCTGTTTAGCTGGAGGATATACATAAAGACAGTAGAGAATGGGGAGGATTGGAGAGGCGGACAGGTAGCTGCTTTAGAAAATTGGTAAGATTTTTAAAGATGTAGTGAAATAAGCGTCAACCTTGTTGTGTTTGGTGCATTTGTATAATGCTGGGTACACAGCACAGAGCGGGAAGAGGATGAGTAACGAAACAAATCAGTTCTTTATGTTTATCTACTAATATCTTACTTTAACAACATACCAGATCTAGAGGTGTACAAATGTTGTTGAGTTGACTTAGTTGGTTAACTTCTTGTGACAGGGTTAATTTATAGCAATCCAACACAATGACTTATGATGACCTAATCTAACACTACGGGCGAAATTTATTAAAGGCGAAACGATCGCCCAAAGTTAAATTCCGATCGTACGATCGGAATCGATCAAAATTCCGATCGTGCGATCGGGAATCGATCGAAATTCCGATCGCTCAGTAAAAATAACACGGTTAATAAATTTCGACCATATATGACTTATGATGACCTAATCCAACACAATGACTTATGATGACCTAATCCAACACTATGACTTATGATGACCTAATCCAACACTATGACTTATGATGACCTAATCCAACACAATGACTTATGATGACCTAATCCAACACAATGACTTATGATGACCTAATCCAACACAATGACTTATGATGACCTAATCCAACACAATGACTTATGATGACCTAATCCAACACAATGACTTATGATGACCTAATCCAACACAATGACTTATGATGACCTAATACAACACAAGAGATATACCTACAGTTCTACGGAGACTACACTGTTAACAAATAAGAATATCCAAAATATTTGTGTTAAAAGACAAAATTGACTTTGCAGATTTTGACAAAATCTTGCCTGCTACACTTATACATATAATGCATTCTAAAAATCAGCATATTTAGTACATAATATTGTTTATATATATGTACAATATATATATATATATATATATATATATATATATGCCACTTCCTGAAGCTATTCTACATAAATACTCTAACATCAAAAATAAAGCCATGTCCATACACGACACTATTTTATAACAGCTGATTTTTCATTATTTTTACTTTGTTGTGAAAACTTGTTTGTTGATTTGTAATTTTATTACCATGTAACTATCTTTAAGAGTAAGTAACATAACTATGGATCATGGGGCCACAGGGCACCCTTCTTCAGGTTCCCAGTGCAGAATGGACACTGTGGCCCCCTTTGTCCTGTAGAGTGCTCAGATCAAATAAAGGAGACTTACCAAGATCGGGGGGGGGAGGACACTTGCACAGGCGCTGCAGGGCTTGAGATAGGGTCAGGTCGCCACTGCAACCGCTTTGAACCCTATTGTTATGACAATTTTGGTTGTTTTCAGTAACCAAGAACAAAATGGCAGGATATTGGAAAGCTTCCAAGAAAACACTGTAAAAACTGGTGCCTTTGGGTCTTCACATTTCTAGACTGAATTTCCATACAAGGACAGCATCAGTATTAATATGAAATGTAACATACATGTGTAATATATATATGTATTGCTTCAGATGGATATTGTGCACTGAAATTTATTCTTTACTGCATACTAAACTGGTAATTGAAAGCTGCCATATTGTTAGCCTCAGCAAATTTTAAATTTTTACCTACTCCTTTGTCTGTACCAAAACCTGGTGTCAAAATGGTCAACTTTAACGCAGTTCTCCTAAATTCTAATCACGCTCATTTCTCATAATGTTACTCACTGCTAATATTGCAGTAGAGTTATGCACCGTGTTAGCTATAGATTTAAGCAAATACTCCCCTTGTCATT
>WMED01030281.1:0-10125 GCA_019650415.1 Pipa parva
CTGAGAAGCTCTTTTTATACCCAATCATGTTGTTAATTGACCTAATTAGTGTTAATTGGTTTTCCAGCTGTTCGTTATATGCTGAATTTCCTTTTTCCAGCCACTTATTGCCACTTGTCCCAACTTTTTTGGGATTTGTTGACACTGTGAAATTTTGATTCAACATATTTTTCCTTTAAAATGTTACATTTCCTCAGATGAAACTTTTGATCTGTCATCTATGTTCTACTACGAATAAAATATTGACATTTGCCATCTCCACATCATTGCATTCAGTTTTTATTCACAATTTGTTGTGTCCCAACTTTTTTGGAATCCAGTTTGTATATGGGCAGTTATATCAGCACTATAGAGCCCCTTTAAGTCCCTTAACACAATACACCTATAATTAGGATTGCCACCTCATCCATTTATACCCAAACATAAAATGCAAATAGTGCATAGTGCAGAATATTAGTGGATTAAAAACTATAAATGCAAACATTCCTATTTAATGAGAGAGAGAGATTTGAAACCATCTGCAAGGCTGCAATAAAGTCTTTTTAAACTTCCATTGGGTAAATTTTGCAAGACTTTCTCTTTTATAGGTAATGTTGGCATGTATGTAAGAATTTCTGCAATATAATATTTACAAGTACAACTGGATAACGGGATAATCTCAACAGATAAGTTATTAGATTGAAGATCGAATTGCAGCACATGCCATAAAATAAGATAAGAAGATAAGCCCTTTAACCATCTGAGCATTGTGCCACATTGATTATGTTGAATTGATGACGTAGTCTGCGAATTTTATCTTGTGATGGGATCATATGTTTGATTTATTTGTCAGTAATACTTTGACTTTCTAGTCAGTTTATTTTTCCCCAGTCCCCCAATGAGCAGTGTCCAAGACACAGGCTGGGGCGGAGGTACTAAAATCACAAAATGGATTCCATGTGCTACTTGCCCTTTGTATCTGCAGCTATATAAATTAAAGACTGGTTGTATCTGGGTAATTAGGCTATCCTAAGTTTGACTAACCTGTACAGACCTGACCTGTACCTTTCTGAGCATTTAGTGTCCCTTTAAAGTCACAGGATGCTGTTTACAGCTCCCCTGGCTTTAGTGTAGTGTAAACCGTAAAATGACAGATGATATGGGTATCATATGGTGACTGTGCAATGTAGAGCAAACTGGAAAGATGCTAATTTTTTAATGTAAATAATATAGAATGTTTGAATCTGCTAATAGCAATGGACACCTTATTATTTCAGGCCTTATTTGTAGAAACAGCATCAATATATTGCATGTCTTTTTCCAAACAACATGGAATATATTGTGGAAAATTACAATAGACCAATGCATAATAAAATCCCTGGAAATATAAGTACATCAGTATGTATATATTTGCCTTATATCATAGATAAAACTTTGATCATTAGACAAATTCAACACGTCAACTTATATATCTGTTAAAGGTCATCTCAGATCATGGTTGCACCTAGACAACCCAGTGCAAAAGATGGATTCTATATAAAAAATATATTGTGAACAAGGAATATTTTTTAGCATCCCAGATGTTGTAAGGGTTCATCACCCACTGCTTTTCTTTCCATTAAACAGGACATATGATAGGAGGTGTAGCTGTTCAACATCTGTAGAGCAAAAGGCTGCCTACCTTTGCCAGAGACAGCAGATAAAATATTAAATAACAACCAAATCCCGCACATAGATTTATACTTTTTTTTTTGCGGACCATGGGTAACATTGAACATCTGGTGGATTCAGTATACCTAATGGAACTTCAGTGGAAATGTACAATAGACAAAGCATCAGACCATAGGCAGTTTAGCTTTCCAACCAATACATCCATGGAAACTCCCAAATGTAGCTTTAAACACCAGCTTCGTTTCCCAGCATGTGTTTTAATTTCATGCTTAGTTTTCCAAGAAGATGATTGTTGTTACAAAAATATACTATATTTAAACTGCTGTTTACTCGTATTTTTGCAAGGCTGATGTCACTTACTACAGTAAAGTTTTATTTGAATAAAAATATAAACTCTGCTAAATTAACATAGGGATTTGCTTTTGTATACAGTGGTGATCAACACATCCAAGATGACTACTGATTCAGTAAAGCACATATGTTTGGGAAACACTGAAAACATGTTTAGTGTAACCTACTGATGTAATGGCCTATTTTTGCGCATTTTATTTTTTTTTCTTGTTGATTTCATTTGTTTATTTACATGTAACTGAATAAAAAGCAGAATGTGAGAGTTATGTCTCTGTTTTTATAAGAATATGAATGACATATTATATTTGAAATATAACATTGATTCTTTATCACATCTATTACCTCAAAAAGTAAAAAAAATCCTCTTTAATTACAAAGAAAATAATTGTCAGGGTTCAGACCTTCTTCAGCCTCTCTAGAAACTAACTGCGTTAAGCTTGAAGTATTTTGTTTGTGGCATAGGCGGATTAGGAAAGTCATGTTTACTGATCCTGAGTTTTCTTCATATTGACACATGAACATCTGATGTAATTTTTACTGACTCTCAGTACATTTACAGTTGATCACACTGGACAAATATCATCAGGCAAGTAAACAGCAAGAGAGAAGAACACAAGTAATATAAACATGGGCATCATTCAGCATATAGGGTATGGCTGCATACTGAAGGCAGACACACAAATACTTATACAAATACTACTTATTTTAACTATGTTTAAATAGGAACCTCTTTTGTAGTCCTCAGGGCTGTACACACAGATTGCTTTCGCTTTTAATTTAAGCTTTGTAGACATTTATTTTCTAACTGTAACTTACATAATGAGCGTCAGGCCCCACCGCACTATAGTTTTGTAGGCAGTTCCCTGTTTCACAATATTTGGAGTGGAAATTTGAGACCTTTCTGCCCCATGGGCTCAAAAACAGCTGCTTTCTTTTATAGCAGAGGGTGCACACACACACTCTGTTTCCTAATATAGTCACAAGATACCTGCAATAAGAAGATTGCATGTCTCATCACACTCACCCTTTCTCTCACAATCCTGCCCAGTGAATAGGGGATCTAGAGTAAGGAGACAATGCTTTAATGATATAGTTCTTCCAAAGAAAGGAAAAAAAACACAAGCAGTACCTATCTATTCCAGGATACAGTCAAGACAGGCTTTTTGGGAAGGACATTCTCTGGAAGAGAATCCTATGCAACTGTAAACTGAGCCTGATTTATTGTCATATAGCCTTTGAATTTTTTCCTCCAGTATTTAAAAACTGTAGCTGAGACAGCTTAAGCCCTCCATTCCCGTTACAAGGGCTCTTTCAGGTTCTAGACTGTCTTTCTTTCCAAAGGTTTTAGTTGCAGATTTTCAAACCTAATATGCATAACTGCGCAGTTTATTCACATTGTATCCAATCTTTGATTGTGAAGATGCTAATCTGTCCAGATCCTGCCACAGTGATGCACAAGCAGAAACTTTGCTTTTATGCTCACAATTAAGTAATTAATAAACAAATAAATGTAGTTCTAATGCGCACCCATTGTCAACCACTTCAAATTGTATTCCAGGTAGAATTAGCCATTGATATCTACTTTTTGCATGTGATCCTTTAGCCAATTCTCTGTCCATAAACATCTGAGATTCTCAAGCTGATATATTTTAGCTTTTGCAGTGTTTGTTGTTCTGTTTGTGATTTTGGGGGTTATTCACTAAATCCAAATTGTTGCGTATAGGTGCGAATTTGCCAGATAAAGACAGTCGCGTCTTTTATAATGAGAATATTGTCGCAGTCGCGACTTTATTATGGGAAAATTGTTGCAACTTTATTATGGAAAAATTGTCGCGACTTTACAATGGGGAAATTGTAGCAGATTTGCTATGGGAATCCGCTGCTTGCAAATTCAACAGTCCAATTCGCACCTTAGTGAATAACCCCCTCTGTGTAAAAACCTTAGCAAACTCTAAGTTGACAGTCTCCACAGCTCCAGCTTTCTACTTTATGTTCATTTGTTTGGCAGGATATTGACTGCTACTTATGGTATTTCTTTCTAAAACAGATTCCTATACTGTATATAGTCTCCATACACAGATTTTCAAATAAACTACCCTTTAGTTTTTTAGTCTTTAACCTTGTCCTTTATTATTTATAAAACTGAAATTCCATCTTCTCTAAACCATTTAACAAGAAAATCGGGAAAATACAAGGGCCCTGCTAATACTGGGCAAATCTGTCGTTGACTTGTGGGTCTATTCCATGAGATTTAAGCTAACCATGTAAGATAAAACTTTCCAAAAGATTTAGCTGTAATGACTAATAATTGTACATCTGTGAAAAGACCAGATTCAATCAACCAAAGTAGCAAATATCTACCAAAATGATCTTCTAGCATGTTGGAAAATAATTTCAACAGACTAAATATACACTGATGTTTATCAAAAAGCCATTGAGTTTAATTAAAAATTGTACAGTTAGTTGATCTGATGATAAGATTACGCCAGTTGTTTAATGGTCTTGAATCTTCTGAAAATTTTCACTTTGTATGGCTAGCATTAGGAGCTTTATTCTGTCTAAGGCTAGGGACAGACTAGTGTATATGTGCGCTTGTTTTAAAGAAAACGCGCCTTTTGAAAATATGCTAGCACATTTACACTGGAGTATTTTCACAATGTGTTTTATATATAAGCAGTAGGACTTACACATTTTTTTTATTATTTGTGCGACTGCTATTGTTCAGTTCCTATTGCCACTAATCTGGATGCATTGTTCTCGTCCATATGCTCACCAGGGCTGTGGAGTCGGAGTCGTTATAAAATGGGCTGACTCCAACTCCCAAAATATATAATAAATTGGTAGAATTAATTCATTTAAGTATATGCTAAAAATATTTTCATAAGAATTTGGGAAAATAATGAAATGTCCTGTAAAGGTCTGTTCTATTCCTTATATAAGGATCTAGGCTCTTAATTGAAATGAATGTGTGCTGCGCTTTATGTACATGCTCAGTAGTGAAGCTCCTTGCTACAGATCAGAGGAAAAGGCACTGGAAGGAATGGCTGCACTCATCACAGATCTGCTAGAGAAAACAGGATTAAAGAAGTTTGCTCACTACAAAGATTAGCTTTCAATGCTTTTGTTGAAATTTTTTATTCCCACTTACCGCAGTGTTTTGCATGTTTGCAAATTTGCATCCAATAAATATATTTTATGTTCTACCTAAATAGCTTGATTAGTTGTATCATAAGGATGATAAAAAGCTTAAATTAAGTTATCTCTTTAACATGCGGCATGAACGAGGGAGTCGGAGTTGGTAGAAATTGAGGAGTCTGAGTCGGGGCTTTGGTTTACCGACTCCACAGCCCTGATGCTCGCAAAACACGACAGGAAGCATTCAGGCGCATGTTCCTCTCTATGAAACACAAGTGTGACAGTGCATGCATATCTATTATTACTTTCAATGATTTTGTTGCGCCATGTATCTTTTATTTATTTTTTGCAACAAGCTTTTTATTTATTTATTTTATTATTTTTTTTAAAACAAAGAGCACCTATATGCGCTAGTGTGACCCTGGCCTAAATGTTTTGAGCATATCTGGGTAAACCAAAGGTAAATGTTCTCTGATAAGTATTTAAAACTACTACATTTCCAGTATCCAGTCATTCATTGCTCAAAAGAAAGAATGTGGTATTTGAATGATACACATTTTCCCACTGCCTGTCCTTATCTTTTTACTACTGATACATTTGTAATCTTAAATCAACTTTTCTTCTTTCCTTTCTCACATTTTTACTTAAGCCAGTTTTTGCTCATGAATGGAAGATTTTTTTCCCCTCTCTTATTCCTAATAACAACAAGGTACCATGAGACTTTCATAAATGGTGTTTTCATTGTGTTTTATCACAGTACAAGTAATGAAAGAAGCAAAAACAAACAAAAGTCATGATTTAAATATTTTATTTTCACAGAAATCTTTCTATCCTCTGATACAATATTTATTATTAACAAAAACAAAATGGCAATATTTAGAGCGGAAAAACCTGAGAATAATAAAATCCCTTTCATATCCCTATATATTTGTATTGATATATTATATGGATATTTAAAGGATCCTCAAAAAAAAAGGTTTGTTTCTAAATATGCCCCAGCTATAATATACTATACCTGTGTCTGTTCCTAGTTTCTGTCTAGGATGGAAACTTATATCTGCTGTTTTAATATATTTTTTTCTTTTTTATTGGGTTTCACTGTTCATATTTCTGTGTTATGGTTTGCCCTGATCTATATTAACTATTGTAACTAGATTATAAGCTCCTCAGAGACATGGACTGCAGTGAATGCTTAATCTTCATGGCAGAAGATATAGTCACTACATAAATACGCATAATAAATAACTATGATTTCTGTCTATACTGATGGCAATGTACGTATTTTTCCCTTATAACTTAATAAAATGCAATTCATTAAAAAAAAAAAAAAAAAACTCAAACCATTGTGAAATTGATTATAATTACTGATTTAGCTGTTTTAGATATATATTTTTTTTAAGTAGCAGCAAATCTTCCCTATAATAGTGTGAACTAACTCCAGTACAAAAATAAAACCACAACACTGTAATAAAATTAACCATTCCCAATCAAATGAAGACTGTATAGAGTATTAAAAGGCTCCACAAAAGGAACACTTTCACATTTCAAACTGCCATGTGATGTACAAGACTGTTCAGTTTTGGTTAACTTGCAAATGACCACTTTACATTTAAATATAAGAGCATATGTAACCACAGTAATGGTTTTCAGCACATTTTTGTCACCAATAGAAATATCACATCCAATTGATTTTAATTTTGCCGTAACTCCGTTCACAAGAAACAACAGCTGCTCTTCTCTAATCATGTTAATCAAAAGTAAACTTTCTAATTGCTACACGTTGATTATTTAGTAGGTGGTCAGATGCTTAGACACTTTATGGTGGATATGATAATAATGAGTCTCCCATCTTTCTTTTCAGAGTAAAACAGGAAAAATCAAGGGGCTATCCAGATGAACCTGGTCCAGAAGCTCAGAGTGACAAGAGGAATTTAACAGGCAGTTTTAAAACAGAGAATATAGATGCAGACAGTGATTTAGCCAGTGAGTCTAGTGAAGAAGATGCTATACCTGAAAAAAAGCCATTGGTTGGAAGAAACAAATCAAACCAAAATGATAAAAAGGAAAACTCAAAAGCTCACTATAGACAAAGGCATTCCAGTACATCCAGTGAAGAAACTGTGGACAACAAACAGCAAATAAAAAGACACAAGGAGGCAAATAACACAGGTCGAACAGACAGAGACAAATATCAAAAAGAGAGGGACTATAGCAGTAGAGAACAAGACGAAGAGCATGAGAGAAGGCCAAAGCATGGGGATCACAGCTACCGCCACAGAAGTAAAGAAGAACATGGTTACCAGTCAAGGGAGAGAGACAGAAAAGAAAAAGAACACAGTCATAGAGATGAACGGAGAGGTGATTATGTAGAGAAGGACAGAGAAAGAAATGGAAAAGATTACTGTTACAATGAGAGAGAAAGGGACAGAGGAAAAGAGGAGCAGAAGAAAAGAGAGAGAACTGATACAGAAAAACACAGAGATAAAGACAGGAGTGACCGACACGATAAAGGCAAAAAGCACAGAGACAAAAAGGAAAGAAGCCCAACAGATTTAGACAGACATTCCAGAGGTCAGAATGAAAGGTCTGCTGAGTCTAAACGTAAGGTGGATGAACCAGAGGAAGAAAAAGAGACTGCTAAGGAGCCAAGCACCAGCAAGTTTGCTAAGCGCAGTAATGCAGAGACTGTGGTGTCGGCTAGAGACCGATACCTTTCTAGGCAAGTAGCAAGAGCTGGCGCCAAGGTTTATGTGGAAAAGGAGGAGGATTAACAGTGCTAAGTAAGATCAGACAAGGAAGTAAGAATCAATGCCTGTGGTCTGAAACTCCACCACTTTGTTTCTGTCCTGTTTGAAAAACATCCGCAGTCAGATGCCATTCTGCTAGGCCTTTATGTATTCTTGTTCCGGTGGGGTGTTTTTCATAGGTCGAGTTATATTACACTCTTGGAAAGTGGGCATACTTCCTTAGACCTGACTGTGTGTTCACTTCAGTGGATGCTGTTTCCTTAGATCCAGTATGCTTTGACTCTTGTTAGCGTGTGCTTTTCTGATTGACCCCCATAGAGCAGTCTAGTTATGAAGTTGAAGTTTTGTTTTTGTTTTTTTTTTGCAGTGTCTTTACAAATTTCTGTATTAAAAAACCATGTGAAATGGGGAAATTGTATAAAAACAGATGCAGCTACCCACCACATATATTCTGTACTGTTGTTTACAGCTTTTTGTCGTTGTTTTGTACAACTAACTGTGCAAATAAAAGTATGTTTGCTGAAATTGCAATAATTAGAAAGTCTTATTCGTTTCTTTAATTTTGCATGTTATTAGATACTTTTCATGTGGAAAAACAGACAAAATGATTGCAGAAATGATACCTTTATTGGCTGATTGGAAAAAATACAAGTGCAAGCTTCCATAGCACTGCCAGTTCACAAGTGAGAAAGTGAATAACACTGCACTATAGTTATAAATGCTTGTACTTGTGTTTATTTCTGGTTGGCTAATAAAAGAAGCCATTTTTGCAATGCTTTGTTTTTCTCACAAAAGTGTCTCCCTCTCGACACCATTTTTCCCAGCATACATTTTAACTTTGAAAATGGAATGTTATTGTGATAATTCTGCATCCTTTCAGTTTACGATATCATCTTTGATCAATGTGTGGGAAGAAATACTTATTCTAGCATGTGTGATAAAGCTGGCATTGCACAAATCTGGCCTTGAGCTGATTCAGACATAAATGGTAATTGACAGCGCAGGTATTGCAAAATATTCATCGGGTACTGTTCTCAATTTTATCTGCAGTTCTGCAATTAGAATCCACTTTACCCTTAGGGTAATTTACTGCACAATTTATCTTTGCAGTCTTGGTTGAAACAAATTGGAACGCCTGGCATGTAATGGAATAGAGGGTGAAATGCAGTATTTTTTTTTTACTTAAAACATAAAGAATTGAACTTTTCCTCTAATCACAGCCTAATAATGAATTACTTAATTACACTTTATGTAGCGTTCAGTCCCCTTATAGTAATGCTGGCTAAAAGTTTCCTGTCATTTAGATGACTGATGTTTAGTGCAGGAATAATCAAGTGCTTGGGATCTTATATTTATTTTGACAAAATATAAAATAATGCATATAAGTTAGAGTAACTTACTGTCAGAACATAAGGAGATTTTGAAGGCTTTGAAGTTTCTCCCGGTAAGTATAGCGAGATTTGCCTTGTGCGATACTTGACGTGAGAAACTTTTTTTAAAATTAAATATATTGATGGAAAGGGTAGCCATACAGTATAGCTACCTTTCCGTGGATATATTCAATAAAAAAAAGTTTGTCACGGCAAGTATAGCACAAGTCAAATCTCGCTATACTTACCGGGAGAAACTTCAAAGCCTTCTCCTGAGTTATTAAACTTGGAAAAATGTAAACGGCTTTTCCAAGTTTAATAATTTTCGCCCTATTAGTGTATAAAAGCTCACATCCAGATTTTATCTACGCTTCCACCGAATTTCTGGACATCAGAACTATTTGCTTCGACTTGTATTCGAAAAGGTATCTTGGCAGAATACCTGTGTGCTAGAACCTCAAGTGAACTTTTATTTAATTTTTATTTCACTTATTATTCACTTATTTACATTTAATTTCTTATTTTTTCTTGCTTTGTTCAATATTTGGCTCTTTTTTAGCCATTATCTATATGCACTCATTTTATTTCACTTCGCTACATTTAGAGACTTTTTAAAGTTTTTTACATTTCTTTTACTTTCATTTATTTACTTAATTCTTGTCTGTTTTATGTGTTTAGATCATTGCAAGAGGTGCTTTTTGTGACAATTTTACCTGATTAAATTGCCTCTAGTGTGTCTGTGTGTGTGCCTGACTAAATTGCCTCTAGTGTGTGTGTGTGTGTCTGATTAAATTGGCTCTAGTGTGTCTGTGTGTCAGAGCCGGCTCTGGCTCTATTGGCGCCCTAGGCGCCCCCCTCCAACGGCGCCCCCC
>WMED01030282.1:0-10125 GCA_019650415.1 Pipa parva
ATCCAGGTTTTTTGACTCAAAGTAGGTGGCACCTTAATGAACAGATTGATATGTAAAGCAAGAAAGCATGAAATTACAAGTAAATGTGAAACAGAGAATGTAATATATGCTATACTAGGATTTCTGAACAGGCAGGTGACGTTACCCATATTGCTTTAGGCATTAACATTTGATTCAAAAGATTAGCTGCCTTACACTATTCTGTTACACAATTCTGTTACACTATTCTGTTACACAATTCTGTTACACAATTCTGTTACACTATTCTGTTACACTATTCTGTTACACAATTCTGTTACTTTTTATGTGAAAATATTTAGGGGGTTTTTCACTAAAGTCCGAATTGTTATGTATAGGTTTGAATTCGCCAGCTAAAGACAGTCGCAATAGGCTGCTACTGTTGCAGTTGCATCTTTATAATGAAAATATTATCACAGTCGCGACTTTATTATGGGAAAATTGTCACAATATTAGCCTTAAAAAATTGTTGCCACTTTACAATGTGGAAATTGTCACGGATTTGCGATGGAAATCCACAGCTGGAGAATTCAACAGTCGAATTCACACCTTAGTGAATAACCCTGAGTGTATTGCCATGTTTTGAAGCCTTTTCTTTTGCTCTGTAATACATATTACTTTTCCTTTCATAAGAGGTCTATTATTCAACTGTGAGTTTTGTGATTAAATTACAGTGTGCAACTTGAACTTTACAAAATTTCAGTGTTGTCATTGCCATATTTTCAACCCTTAAGTACCTGTGGTACAAAACTGTGAAGGCAACCAGTGGTAGTTTATTGTGAATGCATAAATTGATTGATGTCTCTGTTTAGCTTAGTATTACTAATGCAAATGTCCACTGCTTACTGCAGCAGTTATTAAAAGAGATGAGTACTGTAGTATTATATAATACTTTATTTGGACTAACAGTTCATTGTATAAGACATGCTTTTGAGAAATATTCCCTCATCATCAGGTTAGAGCAGAACTAAAGTTTGTAACAAATTTAAAGTCTTTGATGCACTGAGAGAGTAAATCAATAGCCAAAAGAGAGGTGTTAAACGCAATAAAACCAAAGTTCTAGAGGATTCACAATTTGTAACACAGAGAGACTCATGGGGTTATTCACTAATGTGTGAATTCAACTGTTGAATTCGCAAACAGCGAATTCCCATAGCAAATCTGCTTCAATTTCCCCATTGTAAAGTCGCAACAATTTTTTAATGCTAAGATTGTGACAATTTTCTCAAAATAAAGTCACAACTGTGACAATATTCTCATTATAAAGACACAACTGCGACAGTAGCAGCCTATTGCTACTGTCTTTATCTGGCGAATTCGCACCTTTACACAACAATTCAGACTTTAGTGAATAGCCCCCTATAACAGCAAAAAGGGCAAGTATTAAACTAATAAAGAGCAGAGGAGGATTAAGACAGTCTGGTGGTACTGAGATTGTTGTGTTTTTATTAAGGTGCTGCTTCCAAGGTGTCTGACTACACCAACATGCAAAGTTTTTGGGGTAAAATACGCTTCTCCTCTTTTCAGGTTATTTAATCCATTTCTAATCAGCACTTTAGTGTGAGAAAGCTCCTACTTCAGTCGTAATCTGCCAGATGAGATAACAGGGCCATGGAGCATTGCAATGATTTCCAATATAGTACGCTGTTAAATAGTATTAAAATTACAATGCTGTTGTATGCTATCTATATAAAAAGTGATATATGGACCATGGGAATTATTTATCAAAGAGTGAATTTACGGCATTCCACTTCAATTTGCTTGTATTATCAGAATATTATTTCTGCTTTTTCATTAAAATGCATGTTCACTTGATGAAGTGGCAAATGGTTACCTAGTCATTTCTGAGAATTGTTGGCATAGTAGGCAAATGTTGTCTTACTTCCCCTGTTGTAAGCCACCTAATTCATCTTTCACTTGTCAAAGTGTTGTGTAAATAAGTGGTTGCCATTAGCTGTCCAACTGAGCACAAGTATACCACATCACAGAAAATACTTGTCTATTATGAATATACAAATCTAGATACATGGCACATTGCTGCAAATTCACACATCTATGTGACAGTTCACACCTTGATGAATAACCCACCAAATGTTTGTTTGATTTGGAGAATTGGGCCCCTTTAGCTTTAGAGGTTTTTCCCAAATAGAGAGGTTCACTTCAGACCATACAGGGGTTAGATATTACATTGACAAATGGCAGGTATCAATAATAAAATGTAAGAATTACATGATAGCAAATTAAAGTAATAATGGAATAAACTGATATTTTATTTTGTAGAAGGCATGTTTGCACCTAAAATAATCATATGGAAGGCACAGTGGCTTTAAATCTACCTAACTTTACTTTTCAAAATGCAATATCATTTCATTTCTCTATATCACTTTGCTAAATAATTTACTTGACATCATTTCAGGTATTTATACCTCTCCAGAGGAAACTCACACTAATTTACTGTAATGGAAGAGATGAGCTATAGACCCTGTATTTAGTCACTGACTCCAGGCTAGAAATAAGTACTTTACTAACGTCATACCCAATTGACTATAATGAAAAAGCACATTATTCAATATGTCGTAATGGCACCAAGTAGGTCAACTGCTTAGAGATACAAATGATCATGGAGCCTTCACAAATTCTTAAATATCATCAGATTCAAAACTGTGGGTATGGCATTCCCAAATTTTAATATATTAAATTGTACAATAAAGCATTTAGATTACTTAGAGTCATTTATTTCCTGCAAACAATTTTAAACAGTCAGTTTTAATAGATACCTGTTCACCTATACCAGTGGTCGGTAAAGTGCAGCTCGCGAGCCACATGTGGCTCTTTAGCTGCCTTGTTGTGGCTCGGAGTGCACTGCCGAAGCCACGCCGAAGCCCCGCCCACGACCGCCGACGGCTCTTCTGATTGGGTGTCAGTGGTCATGGGGTCGGGAGAGGGCACGCCTCCCTCCTCCGGCGGCTCAGAAGATAGTTATCGCCGCTGGAGGAGGGAGTGAAATGGCTCCCTCCCAAAACAAGTTTGTCGACCCCTGACCTATACCAGTAGGGATAAAAATATTTTCTTAAATATTTTAATTATTACAATAAATGAAAAAAGGAAAATCAATGTATACTGTATGTTAACAAAAACAAACTGCTCCTTCATAGATTGAATTACTTAGAAAGCATGAATGGGACCACTTTAAACATCATAACTATGAACCATCAGAGTCTGAGACATGCTTTTACTGTCTAGACATTATTTATGGAAGGTAATTATTTCTGGTACAGTGCTGGAGTGGAAAAGCTGACGGGAGAATGCAGTGTAGAGGATTTAGTGAAATTAACACAAATTAGAGAAGTAGGTGGGAAAGGTAAAGAAATGACAGGAAGATTTGCTGAATGGGAAGAAATATAAAAGGAATTAGTGGTGGGAAACAGGTTCTTTGATGCTTTGTGCACCATTCATTTTAAAGAAAGGTGACTCCATAAGTTGCAGTATACCTGCTCTTTAACCAAAGATAAATTACCGGTAGTTGTTTCCAGTATTAGGAAAAGAGAAATTACGTGGGAATAGTTTTTTACTGCATATTTACAGTTTCGTTCAGTATTACTCATGAATGGTACCTAGTCAATTGCACAAAGCAAAATAATTTTCCAGTATATACCTACTGCTTATAGACATCACAATAGAAAAAGTGGGAAAGCTTGGGATGCAAATGTATATCTCTTCTTAAGTTTCCTAGTAAAAGTGAAGGAGTTCCTATGTGGCCCTGAATTGTGCTGTTTTAACAAATTCTCCATATTATGTGTGTAGGGAAGGTTGTAGCACTTAGGAGGGAAGCTGTGACCTTTGATCTTAAATCTTGCAGTACTGGGTGAGATGCTTTTCACATAGGACATTGCACCATCATGTAGAATCATGCACACGCAAATAACAATTCCATAAATGCATATACTTATAAACATAATGGCAAACACTCACATTACAAATGAAAAATCCAAGCACTCCCAGTAAAATCAAAAAACTTTTATTCCAAAATCGTTAAAAGCAGGTTGGTCGTATAGCCAGTGAACTGTTTAAAAACAAAGATGAACAAATGGGCGCCCCTTGACGCGTTTCGCGCTAGGAGCGCTTAGTCATAAGTGGGCCGCCATCTAATGATACATTTTCCGATACTTCTGTGCATAACATGTCTCTAAATCTTTTTACTGATCAGACAGCTTTACAAGATTTACATGATCTCGCTGCAAAATCACACACTCCACTTTTGTCCGCTGATCAATTACATTCACATATCAATGTTAAATTTAAATCAAATTCCAATTTTTATCCTATCCAAATTAGGCCTCCATGTGTCACTACTTTTCAAAAAGTAGTGGAGGAGGAACTTAAGACACTTTATGAGGCTACACAGCACAAGTCTTATAAATATTGTAACCTTACACAAAAAGAAAAAAGAGCACTACATAACTTAAAAATGGATAATAGTATCACTATTAGAGAAGCGGACAAGGGTGGAGCTGTGGTGATTCTAAATACTACAGATTATGAACATGAGGCAATAAGACAACTCTCTGATATTAACACTTACCTTAAACTCAACAAGGACCCTACTTCCTCGTTCCTTGACAATTTAACTTCACTTATAGATGATGGCATCCGTTTGGGCATTTTTTTACATAGGGACAGGGCCTGCCTGCTGGTGGACAAACCCAAAATCCCTTACTTTTATCATTTACCTAAGATCCACAAATCAACCCGTCCACCAGCAGGTAGACCAATTGTCTCTGGGATAGGAAGTATGTTCGAACCATTGGGACACTGGCTGGACACTATACTCCAGCCTTTGGTACACAGACTACCTTCCTATTTAAGGGATTCCATACAGTTATTAGAGATCTTAAAGAGCTTTACTTGGTCTCCCACATACTCTTGGTTATCCCTAGATGTAATTTCGCTTTATTCTAATATTCCCCACCACCTTGGCAGGATAGCACTAATCTGGCACTTAAAATACTTCAGTACTTTTGACCCCTTGGCACAAGAATATATCATTAGAGTTGCAGATTTTCTGCTATCACATAATTACTTCACATATAAGGGTGAATTTTTCCTCCAGATAAAGGGTACGGCAATGGGGGCAAAGTTTGCCCCCTCATATGCCAACCTTTTTATGGGTTGGTGGGAAGCCAATTCCATCTATGGCACAGCAAATCCATTTAGAGATCAAATCAGATTCTATGGACGCTACATAGACGACCTGATCATTATATGGCAGGGCACAAGGGATGAGGGTGAGCAATTTCTTAACTTTGTCAATAATAACTCTCTTAACCTTTCCTTTACTATGGAATTCACTTCCAACTCACTCAATTTCCTTGATATAACACTTACTGGTGATCCAACTAACTCTACTGTTGTTACAGATATTTATAGAAAGCCAACCACCACCAATGCCCTGCTTAATTATGACAGTTGTCATCCTTCCCACTGTCGCAACTCCATTCCTGTTAGCCAATTTAAACGCATAAAACGAATCTGTTCTACACAGGAAACATTTGCTGCACGTTCAGAAGAACTCAAAACTAGATTTGTACAAAGAGGTTACCCCTCACATATAATCAATAAAGCATTAGAGAGAGCCCTTGTGGAAGATCCAAATACTGTTTCCTCTAGACCTGCCACCAATAACAACAAAAATAAGTACACAGGCTTTTGTCAATCAACTGAGGTACAGACACAGGCACCCATCTTTGTGACTAGCTATAGTCAGGAATTTAACAAGATCAGGAGTATTCTTCACCGTAATATTCCGATACTGTTTAATGACCCTGAATTAAAACTTATTCTATCCAAAGGGGTGAAATGTGTTTCTAGAAGGGCACCTACTATTTCTGCTTCACTTGTTTCAACTAACAGTATAAAAAAAGAAAAGCCTACTTGGTTAGCTTACAAAGGCACATACAAATGTGGAGCAAATCACTGCACTTGCTGCAGATATTTGACAGTTTCAAATATTTTTACAAGTACTATTACTCAGAAACAATATACTATGAAATCCTACATTAACTGCAATACAAAAAATGTGATTTATTTAATCACCTGTCAGTTATGTAAAATTCAGTATGTAGGCAGAACTACTAGATCCTTGAAGGAACGTACTTGGGAACACTACAACAATATTGTAAATAATAAAAGCACTAATGTGGCCACACATTTTAATGCAGATTGCGGCCTGAACAATTTTAGAGTCCAGGGGATTGAAAGAATTTTCACCAATCCACGGGGAGGGGATATATTAAAATCCCTTAACAAAAGAGAGGTGTTTTGGATATATCATTTGGATACTCGACAACCCAAAGGTCTGAATTTCAACTGGGATCTCCTCTACTTTACAGATCCTTAATAACTTTTCCCTCTTTGTTGATCTTTATATACATACACACTAGTAATTTTATTACTCACTTAATACACTATTATCACTTTTGTGTTATTTTACTTTTAAATATTTCTACATATTTTTATATTTTTATATTTTTATTTGATTAAGTCTATTTAACGTTTGTAATCTATTCACTATTTTCAGTTTATTATTTCACTTTTATTTTTCAATTTAACTTCTCCTTTAATATACATCACAATTCACTCTTTACAATACACGATTCACCTTTTATTCATCAATCCCTGTTAGGAGCTGCCATACATTTAACATGCTATATTTAACATTCTATACTTATGAAAAATATTAATATATGATAGTCTCTGTACTTATGGAAAATGTGAATGTTCAGTGACTTCTATACTTATGTTAAATGTTAATCTTTAGTGACTATTTAGTGACTTTTCGTCTACAGCCGCTTTTACTATTGGATTCAGTCTTTTTACAAACAATTTACTTTACTATATTGCAGGTTGTCTTATTACATCCTCTGACCGCTTCGGATGGAGCTACAACAGGGTTTACAACCTTATTAAGGATTACACATAACTTCTATTGTAGTCGCTACGTAAGTATGCTCCGCTTTTAAAAAATGAGCGTCTGAGCGCTCCGTAGCTATAGAGTGTACATGTGACCTCTATACAGACTATCGGAATATACACGTCATCCAGCTAAGATGGCGAACGTTTTATACCCGACTGCTGTATTTATCTAGACAATATACAGAATTACGTCTATGAAACATTGCATTATCCACATTCAACGTTGATGCTCCAATCCGAGGCGATCAGGTGAGTGTTACACTATTTAAACCTTGTTTTATTAATGGCAGCCCACTTATGACTAAGCGCTCCTAGCGCGAAACGCGTCAAGGGGCGCCCATTTGTTCATCTTTGTTTTTAAACAGTTCACTGGCTATACGACCAACCTGCTTTTAACAATTTTGGAATAAAAGTTTTTTGATTTTACTGGGAGTGCTTGGATTTTGGATTTTTCACTTATACAAGGCGCTTATCCTGAGCACCCCACGGACTTATACGCAGACAACGCTTTATATATACCAGGGATAGAGCAAACCAGAATACACATACCTACTCACATTACAAAGCCTAAAAATTGTTTATGACTCTTGCTCATATATTCAGTATCTGTTTCTACATATCTGCAATGGTAGATGCTACTTCCTGAAAAATGCATAATATTACTATAAAGAAGTATTCAAAACAAGAACAGATTGCAGTGAAGAAGAACAAACTTTATTTATTTAGATACTCTAGATTTATTGTGTTTTATTTTATATTATATACATGATCAATGACCCCAGCTATACATAGTTCCCAAAACCCCAGATTTACATTGTGTGTAGGATTCATCTGGTTCCTCTCTGGATCTTTTTTGTTTGTGATAAAAAAAAAAAAAAAAATAATAGAATGGTTGATGTTAACGAGTCATGATTATTGATTTCACCTTCCTCCCCTGTGACTTAACAGCATGCTCATTGATCTTGATTGAGGATCTACTGAGTTTCACTAAATTTCCTAATGGCAAATGTCAGTGAAAACAAATAACACTTATTATACATGTTTGTGAAAGATTAATGTACAGAAAAGCCTGCAATACATTTATAATTTCTAGTAAAGTGTAGAAGTCATGTACAATTTCCAAAACAGGTCCCCAAAGTGATGTCTTTCATAAAGCTTATCATTTAATACTGAATTACATTAAACATTTAGGGGGGAGACCACTCGAGTCGCTTCGCTCAGACTGGAATTCCTTTAATGCGTTCGGACATCAGCGAGCACATAACAGTCAGTACGAAGTGAGGCGAAGGATCCGCACCTCACTTTGCACTTTGGTGAATTCCCCCCTTAGAGAATGATATCATAGTGCACCACTGAAAATATGAGCTAATTCTTTACAAGTATACTCATTTTGCATCTAATTTACTAAAATCATGGACAGATTATTTAATCTTTAATTATTTAATGGACAGTCAATTCATTGGCCTAGAGTCACTTGCCATAAGTGTCTCTCTTCTATGCCAACAGGACATCTATAAATATAGATATGAAAGAGTTTGCAAAGATTTAGTGATGGAAAAGCAAATTAAATAAGGAAACAGGTTCCACCACTTGCACAGGAGTTGATTTTTTGTCGTTTTCTGTAACAGCTATGGAACATAAATGATTCTATAAATTATTTCAGTTGAAACTGAATAGTTAAAATTGATCCATGTGTACTAAAATAATACTGTTAGAACTAGTAATGTTCAGGAGACTATGGGAATTAGTCATCAAAAAGTAAATTCTTATCCCCAAATTAATTTGCAACAACTTTAATCCATATCTCTATTGTATAGCAAAGCAAATTGTGCATATTCACAATTTAGCATATTGTTGCTTCAATGGAGAAAATTGTCACATTGTGATTTCTGAGCATAATGATGGAATATTGTAGAAAACTGATCATAAATAGACACTGAAGCCAAGCTTTCTACATTAAAAACATGTGGCAATAGCCATGAACTATCATAAGAAATAACAATGTCACTATTTTGTTGTGTTTTGGTCATCAGTAATGTCCCTGTAAAATGGTAGCATAAACTTAAACAAGTATTTTTTTACATTTATTTCAAGAGCAGACAATTCCCAGCTCCTTCTTGCAAAGTGTCACAACATTTTTGGCTTTTTCCAGAATAACAACAGGAACCCTGCCTTAAACTTCCCAATTCATCCCCCATTTGGTCTGGCAAAGTCAAATCTGAATATTCATACTGGTATGTTTTGGAAAATTGTCACTTTGACACCTGCTGAAGATCCTAATTGTCCACGAATTTGTGATTATTAGACATGGAGTTGTGTGTAAACACGTAAGCTGGCATGATATTTTAAATCGTGTAAGAATGCATCACATTGTGGATAAAAACATCTTCTCTGTAAAGTTGGTGAACATTTTCAATACATTTCACAATAAAGTGTCAGAATCACAAGAAAATGTGTCCATTTAGATTTTTCCTTTTTATGTAACTAATCAAAAAATCTAAACGTTGAGGCAACATTTCAGTCTTTATTCCATACAGTATAAACCTAAATATATAATATGTATTAAAATGTATAAGCATTTTATTTCTTGGGATTAGTGTTTAATTATTAATTTAAATGTATTTTATATTAAAGGAGAACTATAGCAAGTAATTATACTTACCTTATTACTTAATATAGTTCTTCTTAAGTGCCTTATAAATGAGATAAATTTCAGTTAATTTAGCCTAATCCAGAAAATCAATATCCCTAACTCATTGTGATTAACTGTGGCATTTTTCCTCTTTACTATCTTTCTATAGCAGTATTTGATTGAGAAACCCATACAGGGAAGAGAAAATCACTAAATATAGTAAATCGTAGAAAAAAAGAAAAGATTACTAAAAGAAGTCTACAACATGTATAGCGCCATTAAATAAAATTCCATACTTTCTAAAAGGTGATAAAAATATATATGTCCAATTTGTTTAAGAATAGTCCAAATAAACGTAGGGTTGAGTAGTCTGACCAATCAAGAGGGGGTAATCTGCCATGATGCCCTCAGAGGTTAAAATGTGTGTTTAGAATCTCTTGTAGTTGGGTGATGCCAGAGATTGTGGGAGCACAAAAAATAGGAAGGGAAAAAAGACAAAAAAA
>WMED01030283.1:0-10125 GCA_019650415.1 Pipa parva
ATAATGTCAATCATCATTTAGCCCCACCCAACCCAACTTGAGAAAGAAAAGGCAGGCTGACAGGGAAGATGACCAACAGAAACACTGTATAAAGGTACATTTAAAAAAAAATACATATATATTTACAAAAACATTTATTTCATTAGTAGAACCTAAATTAGTATTAGACTTTTGAGGTGGCAGGTGCACTTTAATAAAGATGTGGCCAAAATATAAGCCAATACAGTTGTTTATGTGCCCTTTTTTGGGTGTTGCAGCTTTTGAGTTATTCAAGGTCTGGTTTTCTGGGCAGCCATGGTATTTGTAGTTTCTAACATATTTCAATTTCTGTTCATCTTCTTTTTTTGTTTTAACTTTTGGTTTAAATTAAATAGTCTCCTGGTTGCTAGCACTCAATTATCCTAGTAACTAAAGTTATTATTTTTTAATTAGAGAAAAAAAGGAACAAAAAGCTGCATTTAAATATCAGATTTTATTTTAATAGTACTAAAGACAAACTGTTTAAATTTTTTTGCATCTGGTTCATTATTTTATCATCTAGTAAAATTTAATTTGTAATATTTTAACTGTGGGTGTCAGACAATGTTTTAAGTCTTATTTCACCAACTAACAACAAATAGAGGTTTTCTAAGTTTATTTATGAAAGTGTGGAAGCGACTGTTGAATTTTACTCACATCACTTTGGGTTTCTATGCTCTGACAAATTTGATGTGAGTACAACTATCGGTACACTCTGATAGCTGCAGATTTGCATACTTCTTATCTGGTAAAAATATCTTGATGAATAGCTGAATTATGCCCAATTACACTAAATAACACAAAGATTTCTATAAACCCTCAGCTGCTCTAAGTGTCCAAGTTAAATGTAAATTCATCTTATCACAGAGTTTTGATGAATACACAAAGGGGGTTATTCTCTAAAGTCCGAATTGTTGCGTAAGGATGTGAATTCTCCAGCTAAATACAATTGCTGTAGACTGCTATTGTCTCAGTTCCATCTTTATATTGAGAATACTGTCTCAGTTGTTACTTTACTATGGAAATATTGTCACAGCTGTAACTTTAAAATTGTCGCAGTTGCGACTTTACAATGGGAGAATTGTCTCAGTCGTGGATTTCCTTTGGGAATCCACTGTTTGAGAATTTGACAGTCAAATTCAGACTTTAGAGAAAAACCCCCAAAGATGGGGAAGTGGCAAATTAATGCAAGTTTGGAGCATTATGCAATTGTTCAGACTTTCATGAATGAGCCTTTAAGACTTATTCAGCATGAAATTGCAATGTTGCAAAAAGTGAAATGGCATTTATATCCCAGATCATAAAAAGTTTATCTCTTCTGTAAACTGGAATGAGGAATATAGTAAAACACAGACTTTGCTTGAATACAATATACAGTATCATGGCTTTTATATTTTGCTCCCCTTTCCTTAGTTATTAGATTTACTCTTTTGAGGCTGCTGTCTAAGTTTTAAGGCAACAATAAGATCTGATTTTGACAACATCCAGGAAAGTTTACTAAACAGGTTTATTGTGCTCTGGAATTCCAATATTGTGTTTTGATTTCCTTGAATACAAATTAGATATCACATTGGCTTCACTATCTATATATTATTCATAGTTTCATAGCTATCAGTGGAAGATGCAATATGTGATGTTCAGAGTTATGATTCTGACAGCCCGGTTCAGTAGAATTCCAAACAATTCATCAAAAAGGGTTGTTCAAATAGACACTTACAGTAATATAAATGCCAGTAAATCAATATTGTAATCTTTTGTTTCATTATTTAGAAAGGTTGATAGATCCAAGAAAAACAAACATTAAACAAATGTGTTAGTATAATTTACATAGACCTCTGAAATATGGATTTACTGGATACATTTAAATACTACATTTAGACACCTTTGTTGGACAGAGCAAAAAAAGTATAAAAAAAGATACAAAGTTAACACAACCTCCTTACAAATTTGAAATCAAAACAAATTCCTTTACACACAGATATGGGGAATTTATCAATAGAATAAATCTTTCCAAAGATCTAGTAACCCATAGCAACTAATTAGCTGTTCAGCATTCACTGGTATAGGGGACCTAGAATTATGAAAGTCACATTTTCATTTATTACTATGGGTTACCAGACTTCCAGAATGATTGTTCCAGTTGATGAATTCCCTTTCCTTTACTGTAGAGTAGTACTTTAGAGAATAATGGTGCTTTATATTCTTTATGTATGGTTATTGATGATCAAAAAAATGAGAAAATAAGTTTGGAAACAGTTCGTAATGGTAAGTCAACAAAGTTTTTGAAACAATACAGGGTGTTTTAAAGAATTCAAACTCTTTAAGAGTCATAAAAACCAAAGCAAATGTCTCACCAAAATGAAGGCATTTAGTTATTTCTAACCCCAGACCCCTAGTTTTAAAAGCCTTCTACTTGCTTCATTTCTTGAGTGACTTGTATACTCCCCAACCTTCCACTGCCTTGTCTGGTGTGGCAAGTGATACAGGTTGTTTATCAGAAAAAAAACTACTTTTGCTTTAAGTTTGTGACTCAAGTCCCTGAAATCAGTTTAAGGATCATTCACCTACCTTTAACTTTGACATTTGTGCCAATGTGCACAATAAACATTGAGTTCTCACCAGCCTATCCAATTAATCTATTGACCTGGTCCACCATATTGGTGAACTTGTGTGCCAGGAAGGCAACATACTGTTTAACAATCCCAGTCTGTTTGAGAGATTTCCCTCTCTGTTACATTAATAATACATTACATTTATCACAATGTAACTCTCTAACACAGTGTATTCAACCTCTAAGATAAGGTGAAAATGAAAAAGGTTTAGCAGAGATGCACTCAGCAATATAATGACATTTGTTAAATGGTTTACAAATACTTCCCCACTGAATCACAAGTCACACAAAACATACTTTAGATCAAAACACACTCCCAACCTTCCCATTTTCTTTCAGTACTGATTCTTCAACTTAGGCGCAGTGGCTGCAAGTGAATTCTCTGGATGATATGCCTTAGAAGCAACTGCTCTGAAGAAGGGCCTATTTAGACTGATAAGGATTAAAACAATCCCATTAAACAATGCTCTCTGGGAACTAAATGTAAATGAACCTCTTAAAAAAAAGGAATTTCTGCATTATTTATCATTTATTAAAAAGAAAGCCGTGACATAATACTCCACTAACTGGATGTCTAGACTATCTCACATGCTTTTGCTGACATAGAAAACTACCAGTTTTCATTCTACTGTACCTCATAGCAGAGAAATGGTTGTTCTAATCAAAAGTGACATAGAAAGAAATTTACGGGGTAACTCAGGTTAGATGGGAAGACTAAATACTAAATGAGCCTCACTAGATATAAAGAAAACATATGCATTATTTTCCCTGTAAATAAAAACTCCCCACATATGGTTTTTAAGACATTGAACAGTTTTTTGCTTAAAAAGACTAGACAGCATAATTAAAGTGGACCTGTAAAGTCCATTTAACAGACTTTTTTAGGAAGCAGGTAGATGTCTTAGCTGAATGCTAAAAGCATTCAGAGGAGACTGTAGTAAAAGAAGCAAACTCCCTGCTTCTTTTCTGCTCCAATGCCTGACTTGAATCTCGAGTCGAGTTGAGTTGGGCGGGGCTAAAAGGATGACTGACATTAAAGCTCCTCAAATCAGATCTCTTACATCATGATCTAGCAGGGATCTGATTGGAGGAGATAATGTCAATCATCTTTTAGCCCCACCCAACCTGATTCAAGAAAGAAAAATCAGGCTGACAGGAAAAATGACAGTGAGAAACACTATATAAAATACATTTTTAAAATAGATATATATAAAAAAATGTATTTCATTAGTAGAACCTAATTCAGTATTCTAGTTTTGAGGTGACAGGTCCACTTTAAGGTCAACAATGGTCAAATTATGGCCAGTTAACTTTTAACATATAGAACAATTGCCTCACCCATTTTTCCTAATGGAATAAAGAGTGTGTTCAAAGCATTATAGATGGAGGTTGTTTTACTAAAGTTTTCCCCAAATGTATGATGTCAATGTGAAATAAATAAATTCAATAAACTTACTTATTTCGTTTGGTTTTAGTATTGTGGTCATCACTGAGATCCTCTGAAGCAAATCCATCTGTTTTGTTATCTAAAAAAAAAGAACAAAAAGAAAATGTTGGATGAAACTAGATTACCTGCATCAATTGGAAGTATAGTAAATATTTTTCAAAGGTCTCTTTCATTATCACTTAAAGGAGAACTATGGTGTCAATTCATACTTACCTGATCGATCTAGCAGCAGTGTACTGCCTCTAGATCAGAATTCATCTTATGGGTTTTTTCCAATATGCACATGAGCAGTTGGTTAATTTAGGCAGAACTCAGGAGGGGGCAGTTCTATGTGAGGAACTGACTTCACTCACATAACCTGGAAGTAAGGAGGAGCAGTGATGTATTCATCTCATGATCCAGGGCTGTGGATTGTCACATGAATACTGATCTAGCAGCAGTACACTTAAAGGATGAAATTTACTAAAGTTGAAAATCATATTATTTTACATTTTCACCCATTTTCATCTGAAAAACTAAGTTTTGGACCTTTTTACCTGATTTTTGGGCAAAAAATGGGCAAAAAGATTGTTTTCGACTTAAGTAAATTTTGCCCGATCGGGTAAGTATGAATTCACACCATAGTTCTCCTTTAAGACACTGTCATTTTTTTAATGTCAGTAAATGAATGGATTGTTTGCTTTGAGCCATACAATCCAAAACATTAATTATAAAATGTTGGCAATCTTTTCACCTGTTTTTAAATAAATATGCAAGTTTTATTACATATCACATTTAGATTTAAGCTGAATGGGGCAGGGACCTCCAACCTCTTGTGTCAACCAGAACCTGGCACTTAAAGTGAAGTATCCTTGTGATATTACACTTGTATTGTGTAATGGACTTTTCCCATGTCTGTATTATATTTGTATTGCTTATCTGTACAGCGATGCGTAAATTTGTGTTGCTTTATAAACAAAATTATACATACAAACATACATACATACAAATTATTTCTCCTGGTGTTCTACCTAGTCTTTCGGACAACTTGAGCAGTACTTCAGCCATTATATGGCACAGTTATTTAATTCAAAATATTACAAAGATATATGTTGGATATTAGTAAAAAAACTTCTACTGCAAAGTGACAGAATATTTTGTTAAAAAAAAGACCCCAGTGCCCTCATTTTAACATTCTTTCTTGAAAAAAACAGCACTTAATTGAAAGTCTTTTTAAAACTGAAGAGGATGAAATGATTGCCTCCTTATTACATGCATCTTTTAGAACATTGATTCTAACACCATGACAAAGTGATGGGGAAATATGGTTGATTTATTGCTGGAAAGTGTTATTATAGAAATGAATACATCTCTGATCACTTAACTGAGTTAATAGATAAAATATCCCATGTTGCCCTGTATTATGGGATGTTAATAATAAATTCACTTTTAGAAAACTTGTTAATGTAAATATAAATATTCAGAGCACAGAAGATACAAAGAAACTATAGTTATTCTGATTCATATTCATTCTTATCACATACTGCATAAGGGATTCAATAAAAATAAGTTATAGAAGGAGAACATTCCAAAAAAAAAAAAAATTCTTTTTCTGTATAACAGATGGCAAAACTGAGAATAAAAAAAAACACTAAGTTAAAATATGATTTACTTCCTTCCTTCACCAGAGCGTTGACTGCCCAGAAGGCGGCTGCTTACATATGCGTGTATGCTTTGCAGGACCATCTCAACAATTTCATTTCCAACCTGGCCCTCACTGATGTTAACATTAGCCTTTGCCTTAAACAGCTGTGTGATATATATAAATAAAAGCAGCAATCACATATGTGATCCCACTTGTTTGTGAAGCAACTATACAAAAAGGTTGGGGTTGTTTCTTCAAAAATGTAGAAGTGTATCAGGTATCAATACTAATTACTGATGCTATTAGTGCTTTTCACTGTGTGAGGGGGTCATTGACTAAAGTGAAAATTTGACTGTCAAATTCTCAAACAGTGGATTCCCATAGCAAATCCGCAACTGTGACAATAATAAAGTCATGACAATATTCCCATAATGAAGTTGCGACTGCAACAGTAGCAGTCTATTGTGACCATCTTTAGCTGGCAAAAATCACACCTTTACGCAACACTTTGGACTTTAGTCAATAACCCCCTAATTTTTTATTTTGTTTTTATCAATCAGGCCTACCAGTTAAATAAAGGAATAAGTCTAAGTTTAGTTCTTATTTAACAACAAGGCACATAAAAGAGTTTAAGCTAAGAAACAACAATGAAAAAGTTGTAAATGTAGTGAAATATATCCAGTAGGGAAAGGACACTTTCTATCTTCATGTACTTTACAATTCCCAGCATTCCTTGCCAGAGGTAGGAGGGGGGGGGGGGGTTGTTTGCTGTTTCATGTTTTTTTTACTAATACATTCCTCGGTTAGTAACCACTATACAAAGAAGTAAACAAATAACAGAAGTAAAGGAAACTCCTAAGGTCATTCATGGTGGCATTGCCTGGCTTATTTAGCCACTGCTAATCTAGACCCTGAACCTGTGGTCAATATTTTTATCTTAAGATAAGTTTTTGCTAAAAAAAAAGTAGACATTTTATAAAAACTACCAAAATATTTGTTATTGAAAAAAAAAATCACAAAACTATGGATTTGGTGTATACATAAAAATGTACATTTTATTTCCATGAACAATTTTATTACATTTTTTAATGTAACTATCATGTATAAATTGTAATAAAATAATCAAGACAGCTATTTACTTGTAGAGGCTTCTAGTTTACGTTTGTGAGGTGGGTCCTCAATAATTCTGTTAATATCAATCCGATTTTTCAAGTCAATAGGTTTGTCCCATACTGAAAGCTGAATTGTAGGATTGAAGAAGAAGACTTTGTCATCTCCTGTCCAGACCACACACCTGAAAATTCAAAAACACAAAAACATTCTCTATTGTTTAATATGGTACTGTGGGATATACATGTTTTCATTAATAAACTACAGTGCCCTAAATAAGGGTATCAGAAAAGATTGTATATGAAACAATACATTATGAAATTGTATAAATTAACTTCATCTGTGCAGTTTTTGAAAGCCTAGCAATAGACATGTGATTACTTGTACTGGGAATTTGGGAAACATTCTGAGACATTCTTAGTGAAGTGGTCACTGCCATAGTACATAGGACTAACAATAAAGTAGTTGTATCCCTAACTTCCCTATTAAAAAGTCAAGCAACCAGCAAACAAACACTTCAAGTCAAGTCAGTAAGAAAAACAAAAAAAAAGTGTGAAAGCAAAGAATAGAAAATGCCAAAATCAGCATGCAAAAAAACTACAAGGAAACGGTTAAAAAGAGAAATAATTTTACTCCCAGCACTGCAGAGTAGTGAACATGTACCAAGGCTGCCACAATTGCAAGGGCTGAAATTTATGCAGGAATCCCTGGTATATGAAATTCTATGAATTTTGTTGTGAACAAAAGAGGATCAAAGACAACATGAATTTTTCCAAGATTAATTTATGGAGAGAAGACAACATAGAAGGGAATTATACATTTTTTCATATTTGAGGACATATATATATATATATACAGTATATATATATATACTGAGACCTGCCATGCAGGTGCAACTTTGGGATGAGTAAAGGGCAGCTGGTTTTGCTGACACTGGGGACCTAGACTGGGCACATTGGGTAGGAGTACATTACCCGCTGGGGCACAATTATAATAAGGCACTAGTGCTTGAAACTGGGGTCTCTTGGCTCCCCCACTCACGAGTATGTACGGCAATCAGTTTTTATGGGACACGGGTGCCTGACCCTAGCAGAGGTAGTGAGGGCAAGTTCTGCAAAGCTGACAGCCATGATAAGGCATCCCAGAACCATTTGCGAAACCCCTAGAGACAGCATGATCCTGATCCGTGTATGGTACTCCCAGAGCCAAGACAGGCTGCAAGAGAGACCTGCGGGGATTAAGGATCATGTCCCTGGAAGGCACTTAAGGGTATTATAAATACTGGAGGGCAGTCAAGCAGAAATGCAACAGCAGAGCGAGTGGGTTGTCTGGAGGGAACTGCTACTGTGTTCGGATCCCGGAGTCCCGGTTATGTACTGCTGCCCATAGGAAGGAGGATCATCGGCTCCTTTAATATATCTTCCCTTTAACATGGCTGCTCCCCTCCCTTCAACTTCCCCATACTGTGTAGATGCACTCCCTCTCCCTTCCTCTGCTTCATACTGTATAGTTGCTCCCCCTTCCTTCCCCTGCCTCATACTGTGTAGCTGCTCTCCCTCTTGATCCCTCGGCCCAATCCTCTGTATTGATCCCTCATTCTTGCTCCCCCTCCCTTTCTCTGCTTCATACCTTGTAGCTGCTCCTTCACTCCTACACACAATACTTCCCCAGAGCTTCCCTCTGCTGTCACTCATTAGCTGCACTGTAGCGATTGGTTATGGGAAGGGAGTGGGAGGGTCTAAGAGGCCAGGATTACATAACTTCCCTTTCTCAATGATTCTCTGTGCTTGCTTCAAATGCACATGCTCCGCAGCCGATGTCTACTGGAGTGATAGGGGAAGAGGCAGTGTCCCACACCAGATCACTGATTATACAGATAGCTTATAAAAACATTGGAATCGACTTGTGCTTCATTATTTATTAAAGGTACGCTATGTTATGTGGGTTTTTTTTTTTGAGACTTTAGTGTCCCTTTAACAGCAGCACCCAAACCCCAAACAATTCCATCTCATGTCTTATGATTCTGGTTTTGCTACTTAAAACAAAATTAGAACTATAGATATCCAGAAATATCTGAAAACTAACACATAGCCTAAGCAGAGTTATTCCAAAAAATCCAAATCCACAGAAGGTGCTTTGAGATTCACTCAGAAGTTCAAGAAAACCAAATCATGCTGATGGAATCAGAACTAAAACCAAAACATAGGTACTGAGCGCAACTCTACTTTTATGCACTAGAATCTGGCAAGACCCACCTTCACAGGTCAGTTATACAAACAGGGGAGGGGGAAGAGTGAGGGGAGGGGGAAGAGTGAGGGGAGGGGATGGGGAGAGTAACAATCCCATAAATGGGTATCCCAAAACTGTAACCTTGTTTGTTAGCCATGATCCAGCCACCCTGACCTCCCTTGTTGCTTTGCAACTGTAGCGAGGAAAGATACTGTAGGTGACTGGGTGTACTTTATGTGTATATGTTTATGTTATCAAGCTAAAAAAAACTATAGGAATATGTGCAGTGATATGAATTTAATAATCTGGAGCCTATTTGTATATATTATAATTACTTGTATAAAACACCTGCACTAGAATTTCTTCTATAGATCACCTGATGGAATAAATTTAGTTTTACACATTGATAAACAGCTTGCTAAGAGAATTTTGTTGTCAAACAGTGCAGAAAGCAATTAAGATGCCCTGTAAATTATGCAGAAACCCACACATAGCAATAATGCTAGACTGTAGGAGTCCATAAACGTTATAGTTATGGAAGAATGTAAGACATTTATAACAGTTTCAAACATAATGTGTTAAGCTTATCTAAATAGGAAGAGTAATATAATGAGTCTTATTACCACTGTGTGTGTGTATGTGTTTGTGCTTTCTCTTATGAAATGAAAATAATCTTAACTGAAGTGTGACTTCTGCAGTACATTTTGAAGGAGAAATGTACAAGCTGCTAATCAGTATAATAACAGATATTTTAGTTTTTTAATCATTTCAAGAACATAATGACTGGGGAAGAACGAGATGCAGCTGAGATGAACCATTATGGATGAAGTGGGTTTGTTGAGAGTGCTTGAGTTTAGTTGGCAGTTGATAATGATATGAAGTTATCATGATAATGAAGTTATCAGGTCCAAGGAAATTTGAGTTTCTTAGTATTGACATTTTTTCCCACTATTCATATTCATATTAATAATTTATGGAAAAGTGCATTCAATAAAATATCAATTGAAATGTTTCAATCTACATACCAGCCACATAAAAGGCTGGTACATAAAATGAGGATGCTTGGACTGGGGGAAAATGTGTGTA
>WMED01030286.1:0-10125 GCA_019650415.1 Pipa parva
GGTAGTCTTATACGGCGAGTATATCCCAAACTCTATATTTTAACTTGAAAAGTTGGGGGTCGTCTTATACACCCAGTCGTCTTATACGCCGGCAAATATGGTATATCAATTGAGTTAAAAGAAATACAATTAATAATGAATAATGCTGATTTTCTTCACTTACCCCTGCAATTTATATGCCATACTTGCCACACTGGCTACTGTGAGTACGTTTGTTATGCTGCACCAAGAGACTCTGGGGGTTATTCACTAAGGTGCGAATTCGACTGTCGAATTCTCAAATAGCGGATTCCCATAGCAAATCTGTTACAGTTTCCCCATTATAAAGTCACCACAATTTTTTAAAGTTAAGATTGCGACAATTTTCCGATAGTAAATGGGAAAATATTCTCATTATAAAGACGCGACTGTGACAGTAGCAGCCTATTGTGTCTGTGTTTATCGCACCTATACACAACAATTTGGACTTTAGTGAATAATCCCCTTAGAGTTCCACTGCACATGGTGACTACTAACATATGTATGTAGAGCACAAGTGGTGGAGATGTTTGGCCACGTTAGGGGAAAGGAATCTTTCAGAAGAGTAAAAACAAATTTATCATTGGCTTAGACAAGTGGAAGGCTTAAAATGAAAGAAGTTTAATATAAATATACCCACAAACTACAACATTTTAATAGATGACCATTAGGCTTAAATGTAAGTGATCGTATGCAGTTTGTTCAAACAAAATCCCTAAAACTAATTTTACCCGTTTACTATCTTTTATATCTTCACCTTCATTTTGTAGCACTAAAATGATGCAATCCTCAAATAACCCCCAAACAAACAACAAATTCACATGATAAAAGCAAAAAAAAAAAAAAAAAAGCCATTAGAGATGAGGTGCAATAACAACCAGAGTGCAATCACCTTCTGAAATTGAACTGAGGCAGCTAAAGAAAAACTGGAAAGAGGCTTAAAGGACAAGAAGAAGAAAAAAAAATTAAGTGTAATACCACAAGGAAAAATGTGGTTTTATGCATATTCTGGATATATATTTCTGGCATATGTTCATTAATAAGCAATGTTTAACAGAAGTTACCATGGAACCTGGACACAACACAATTAAAACAACGTTTCTCAATCGATGACAGATGGGCATATCTTCTGTAACATTGAAAGAAATATGACTTATAACTCCTTGATCTTTATACAATGCTGAAAAATCAGTTGCTTTCATTTACACTTTAGGCAGTTTTGGTTAGGTGAAAAGTGCAGCGCTGCAAAAAAAAAAAAAATTACATTTTATATTGAAGCAGTTGTTCCTCCTGAGCACATGTAATGTATAGAAGAAGCAAGTTGACTGAATAGTTCAGATGTATCTGTAAGTTCTGTTCAAAGAGAAATCAATTTCTTTTACAGAGAAAATGAGTTACATCATTTATACTGGCAAAAGTCAGGCATCCCTGTAAAGTTTCCCATAAATATGAACAGATTATTCTCAATCTGAGGATATTGATTTTTTTTTAGGTGTAAAAGCAGGGCTTGGAAACTTAACTGCCAGCGATACAAGAGTTTGGATAAATGTTTGCTAAACGTTAGATTTAATTTATAGTTGGCTGTAGGAGAACTCATGCTTAAGTCTATAGCCTGTATATCAGCTAAATAGAGTGAAGAGGATTGTAAATGCTCAGTTAGTGTGATAAAAAAAAACATTTATGAGAGACGACAGAAATTTAGGAGGAGGAGTTATCCTATCATCGCTTTGGAACAGACACATAGTTATTATATTCTATTACATTATAAGACTAAGACTGAGAGTACAGTATGTCATGTATTCCTGTAGTGATGGAATATCCCACCGCAACTAAAAAATTTCTCTCTATTGTGAGTTCCAACTATTACCCATGATGGCAGATAGGAAAATATAGGCTACTGGTTCTCAATTGGCAACTCTGGTTTAAAAAAATGACTGCTAGTAAACTAGGTACTTTATATGGACCCAATGGGAAAGGCATGTTCCCTTGTTTTGTATGTATAATTTTATTTATAAAGCGCCACAAATTTATGCAGCGCTGTACAATTCAGCAATACAGATATAAAACAGGCATGGAAAAACTGCATTACACGTTACACGAGTACCTTACAAGCATCAAATCACTAAGTGCCAGGTTGTGATTGACACAATTGACAAGATGGAAGTCCCTGCCCTGTAGAGCTTACAATCTAAGTTTGAGAATAGTATAGGAATGTTCAAAGTGAATCAGACTTTGTGCATCTCCAGAATGAGGAAAGCATTTGTCTTAGGGGTTTTTTTTAACCAGGGACTTGTAATATGTGATTTATATATGTTACGTGACAAGGCTTGACCAGAATTGGGCCCTTGGGTTAGCACTCTCATTGTGGGCAGTTGACTGAACAGGAACTCCAACCATGGGACACAAAAAAAGCTGTACTGCAACACATTGGATCTGAGTCTTACCCACAAAGTCACTCCAAGTATTGGAAGCACTAGAATTAGCAGTACTGTGATTAAGGCACTTCTTGATGGTAATCTCAAACTCACAGAGACAAGGCTGTGGGATACTGTAAGATAGGATACACTAAAACATGGAGCATTGAGACACTCTGAAGCAGTAAAGCCCTAAGTCAGAGATAATTTAAAAAAAGCAAAAGCAGGAAGCTGCAGCATACCTGTATAGAAGCACAGCACAGAAGGGAATGAAACAGGTGGATGCATATAGCAGGACACACTAGGAGAACAAAGCAAAAGGCACCAGACATGAGAAGTAGGTGTCTAGAAGAAATGCAGCTCATAGAAGTGAAGACCCAAAGACACACAAATGATGAAATGATGATTGAGTGCTGCCTAAATGCAGCACTCAACTTGTAAATCTTCTAACAGCATGTCATGGTTGCAGGGCTGCAAACAAAGACTGGCTCACCACTATTGGTTGGCTACCTAGCAACCAGACTTGAAATTACAAGTCGGCATTGCTGGTGGCTCATAAAAATATAACAGTCTGTCCGTGTGGTTTACTCTACATAGGAGAGACCATGCGAAAGGTAATCTCCCCCATCTCTCAGCATAACATTACTATACAAAATGGGTAAATAGGTCTTTTCTGATATCTAAACATTTTTGAAGATGGCCATTAACCTAATCAGTTGAGCTTTTCAGTTTTTAAGCAAGTGAATAAAATTGACTGTGGGGAAGCTAGGGAATTGAAATGTGAAGTGTGGTTCATGCCCCACTTGAAATTCCTTCTTCCTCAAGGTTTCAGTAGTGATTACAACTTGGATCTGTTTCTGTACAAATATTGTTTTTGAATTTTGTTGTATAATATGGTTTCTGAAAATAGCAATATGGGTGCATAATGGAGCTGTATAGAACATGTATGCACATAACTATGGATACAGCCATGACATAATTTCCTGTATTACCCTTTAAAATGTGACTTGCTGTCATGTAAACTTTTGTTTCCTTATTTTTTTTGGAATAGTTAGGCCCAAAACTACTATGATTTTAATGTATACCCAAAATAGTAACACATGTATTTTTAGAATTTATAGGGTGCCATATTTTTTGAGGTGTGTGTGTATGTATCATTTTTAGATACACAGTCATGAATATAGAGTTTTATGGGTAATTCATCATCCACTAGCAATGCATTACACAAAATATAGAAAAGGGAAAACTCTAGCTAGTGTATGCATGAAGAGGGCAGAAGAAATGCACATGCTTAAGGTAGTCTAGCTCCTGTAATAGTGTAGAACAGTAAAGACAGGATAGTTGTAGCTTTTGCTCCTGATATAAAAAAGTCCCCATGTTTATAGGTGGGTATCCTCTTATTTGAACTTTCCTGAAGAATCCTAGGAGAAGTGAGACAACACTTTCATTCCACTTTTTCCCAGTGTACAACTATGTATACTTCATTTGTTAAACTGATTAGTGGATTCCATAATCAATTGTTTTTAAATGATCCTTTTTGGCCCATTCTGTTCCCAGTCTGTGTCCATTATGCTGATATTGTGCTAGGCTACCTAGGTTACATTTATATGAGTTACCGCTCTCAGTTGACCACAGAAGATTGCCAGATATGTAGGCAACAGTGGCGATTGCTCTAAGACTGCAAGGGAAGCTCAGCTTCCACTAAAATGTCAAAAATTAAGTGATTAAATATATACTGTTGTGTGTACATGTCATTGACTAAATATGCGCTACAACGCGCTCAACTTTTGTTCAGAATTAACTTCTTATCACTGGTAATGTTGTGGCTTTCCTCTCACTCATTCCCGCAGCTTCAGTGCTTTGAACAGTGTGGATGCTGAGCGTCCACAGAGATCAATAATGAAGCAAAAAGTGCAGCGAAATGAGATGAGCCATTGGATAAATGCTGGGCTTTGTCCCGCCCATCGGACGCTCAGCATCTCTGGGGGTCTATGGGGCAGTGGGCTGTCCTCGGCTGGCCCGGACGCTCAGCTTCTGCATGATGACTGGATGATCTGTCTGAGGCTGAATCCCTTTTTTTATTGACAGCGAAATGGGCGAATCAGCGATCTTTTGGTGTAGTGTAGTCAAGTCTCTGGAAAAGACGCCTTGTTGGTACGACTGGGTCACAGATCATTTTCTTGCAAAGGAACCTCCGGGTAGAATTCACGTATAAATAAACCGACACATTTTATGATGTGGCCGAAATTAAGCTTCCCCTCCTTGAAAGACCAGCATCCCCCACTGGTAGGCAAAATAACATTAAATAAATTCATTCATTTTTGCTGTAGAATATCTAAAACTCTGGGGCTTATTCATGAAAGTCCAAACAGTTGTGTAAAGGTCATTCATTCGACACCTCCCGATCTTTGTGTATTCTTCAAATGTGACAAATTTCCAACCAATTTGAACGCTGTGTTTGTTGCAAACTCATGAAGCTCTTTGTATCACTTTGCATTCATGGACACTGGTACGTAAAATATTTCCATTAAATTCAGTGCGCTTCTTGTTTTTATTTCTTTTTCCTTTCTTTAATTAGAAATATCTATTGAAAAGCTATGATGAAATGTCAGAAGTTTAAAAACTATTAAAACCTGGCCATAAGCCTTCAGCAATGTCACCATTTTATAATGACTTTCCAAGATTTCCCGTTTGTGCTGATAGTAATAAATATAACTTATTATGGAGAATTGCTTAATTGCTATTCACTTCCCATTCTCATTATTTTGGTTGCTTTTCATAAGACAGCAAGAACAGTTTGTTTCCAGTTTTTCTCATTATTTAGCAAAATATAGAAAAGGTTTATTTTATTCTTTCATTATAAAGGAACTAGGAATGATTTCAGGAGGCCCCCGTAATCTGAAAACGGTGCCACAAAGATCCACATCACATATCTTATTTCGCAGGTAAACAACAAATACACTGATCAGAGCCTGGGAATCCATTTATTTAGCAGTGTATGGAGTAGTGACAGGCTATCAGAGAAATAACTCTTCAGGGATTTAATAATAAAAATATTTTAACTCGAATTAGAGTTCACTGGCTGCGAATCCTACACCAGCCCTTCTTTGTCCTTTTCATATTCTATTGTAATTTCACCAACATTCTAGGCATCTTTGTATCACTGACAGATGATTCTGGCATAGGCAGTGATTAGAAATGCATCAGTAAATAAATTTTCCTCTACAGAAAGGTAAATGTTACTGAACAACTGCAGTATGTAATCTGCCAGTTAATATATTTATGCTTATCCCTACAGGCTGGCTTGCTATGAATCCACATATATGATTTCTGTATCATTGCAACATTAAGATACCCTAGAACCCCTATTCCTCCCCTAACCCCCCCCCCTCCTCCCGTCAGCCCCCATATCTCCTCACCTTTTTTTTTGCAGATTGTTTTATAGTTATGTTTTATTGTATTTTATTCTATGTTTCAAATTGTATAAATGTGTTTTATTTTGGTTTTTTTTACTGGTAACAGGATGGACCCAAACACAACTATCATGGTTAGGTAGGGGGTTTAGCTCTAAGGTGTAGGCCCCTTTTATGTTAGGGCCCCCTTATCCCAAAGGGACCTAGGGGTAGTGGAAAGGGATGCAGCTCCTAAGGAGCCACTTCAAGCACTTGTGATCCCCCTCATCTAGCATAGCACTAGGTTAAGAGGATATGGGGGAGTCCTATGGATCCCATGTATATAGGTACTTTCTATTTAAATTAAATATAAGTCATTATTTCCATAGCGGCTCCTATTACAGTAGTAGTGTGGAAATAATTATGCTATAATTAATTTAACCACTTGCTTGCCGGTTTCTGTTTTAGGATAGAATTTAGTGCTGTTTAGGGTAGTTAGTGGTTTGTTTTGGATTGTTTTATATGCATTGTTGTAGATAGTGTTTAGTTGTGATGTGTTGTTGTTTTTTGTTTAAAGTTATTTAGTTACAGTTGGCAGCTTTTGAGGCGTTAGTGCTTTTCTGATGTTAGCGCTACAGTTTAGCACAGGGATAAATGGTTCTTGCCAGGTGTATATATATATATATATATATATATATATATATATATATATATATACAGCAAAAAATCCAAGCAGACCTCCTTAAACAATTATATGCCCGGGTGCTGTCCCAAAACAACCTGCTTTTGTTTGCTTTTGCAAATATATATATATATATAAAACATACAGTATGTATATATATATTTCTGTTTTAAAATGAAAAGCCTTGGCATTAAAATAGCTGGGATCAAATGTTTTCCTGTATGGAAAATGTAATTTAACTCCTTAATATCCTGTGTATAATCATTATGTTAAACCATTGCTTCCTCCACAGATTAATTCTGTCCTCCCTGCATCTAAGGAAAATAACATTCTCCCCCTGAGGGATTGTTTTACCTTTCTTTACAATATTGGCCTGTAATAGTGAGGTCTAGCATATTCCTTCTTATAATAAAATGATGGTAAAAAAATAAGAACTGATAACATTTTGTGGTACAACATGTACATGTATTATACGTTAATAGTCACAGCACTTCATGGCATATTTATGAAAGCATTTTAAACATTCCTTCTTCATTTATCTAAGGAATCTATAGCATTTCCTAAACAATTAAGCAGTTTTTTGGCAGTTTTTCATGTTGTATTCTCTCCAATATATGCATTTTAGCTTTTACCATTTTCTCCACTGAAAATTTTCATTCTGTCCCCTTAATAAATATGTACAAAATAGAGATAACTTCCCAATATTCTTTTCATTCTGATGAACTGCCATGATTCGTTGAAGGGGTGTTTAGAGTGTTCCACCAGGATGCTGACTAATGGGGTTGGGGGCCCTAACCCAGGGGTCAGCAAAGTTTGTAGAGGAGGGAGTCATTTCACTCCTCCACCAGGGAATTTTTCTTCTGAGCCGCAAAGGGGGGGAGCAATCACATGACCTGGCAATGGCCAATCAGAAGAGGCATTGGAGGTCATGGGTGGGACCAGCAAGATGCGCTCCGAGCCACAATAAGGCAGCTAAAGAGCAACACTTTGCCGACCCTTGCTCTAACCTAATATGGCACTACCTAAGTCACTCACCCCCTACCTAACTATGGGGTGAGGGGCCTGAGGTGAGACCTGCACCCCCTAACAAGTGGAATGCCGAAACTTGCTGTAAAAAACACACAAAAAAACACTGTCATTAAACAATTCGAAACCACTTGAAGTTACAATTAACACCTAAGCAAAAACAAACACCTAAAACCAATCAAACAATTGAAAAAACAAACACTAAACCACAAACTAACACCTAAGGCAGTGGTGGAGAACCTTTTCGGCACTGAGTGCCAAAAAGGTTACGTCACTCACTAGCGCCATCCCCCAAATTGCCGGTGCTGATGAGTAATGTCATTGTGCCTGCATCGGGGGAGGAGCTTGCCCACATAAGGGAAGGTGAGTTTCGCAACTGGCAACTGCTCCTTCAGTGTAGGCTGTGGATCAGGCAACTGTGGCGACGGCGCGCATGCCCACAAGAGGGCTCTGTGTGCCCTCATCCCTGACCTAAGGCCTGGTTCAGACTATCCTTATATATGCTGCGCTAAAAAAAAACAACAATTTTTTCAATCCTTTCCACTCCGAATTTGTTTTGATCAGTTTTTAAAAAATTGGCAAAAAAAACCCCATAAACACTCTTGGACGAAATGGATCGAACTGACTTTTTTAAATCAATTTTTATGTAAATTTCCACTATAGTGTAAGCATGCACGAATGTAAACGAAACATGACAGCAACAACAATCCTTAAAAGAAAGCCTGCTGAGGAACTTTCATCATTCATTATTTGGAATATTCAGCTTCAGGTACAAAAACATGAAAATGCTGACTGATACGGACATTCCCATCATGACAATTTTTCCTAAGTTCATTTTTAAAACACAGTCCAGTTTTAATAAAGAGAATGCCTGGCAGGTGTGTTTAAGTGTGGTCTTGGAGCTTTAATGGGTTTTTTCCTATGCAGACAATAATCCTCATTTCCTTGATACTGATGCAAGGACATTTTTCCCCCCCTCTATTACAGTTTAAAACATGGAATAGTTATTACTGAGCAGTGAGAACAGACAGTAAGACAAAGTATAGATCCCTCCTGTCTATGTTACAGTCAGGAAAAAAAAAAAACATTTCCTAATATTTTTAGTCATTTCCTAATGTTCCCATAGGTACCACTTAGGACTTGTAAAGGAATTGTATATACAGTTTAGTGACGGATTTTTCTGGTCTTTTTTATTTTTTTCAGGGTCAAAATGAGAAACATCAGGGAAAGCAAAATCATTCGAGAAAAGTAGAAAAATAAACCTACAAAAATAGCTATTAAGTTTCCTCTTTTTACTAGACAGTCAGAATAGGATCAACAAATACAAATCTAGATTGTATCGCTATTTTTTTTGAAAACTTTCCATAATGCCATGAAAACTTCTCGCTGAACAAATAGATTATAATTGCTGTAACAGAACGTAAGACATGCATTCAAGCAGATCTTATAAAACATCTGCCTAGAGGTCTCAGTCCAACAATAAATTTTGTTCTCTGGGCAATACAGTCATTTACCACCATGAGAACCAAAATGTAAAGTTGCAGGTGTTAACATAAGGGCACATAATATGAGTCATATTAATAGACTTTGGCATGCTCTGTCAGCCTGTAATTCCAATGAAAAAAGCTAGATACCCAGTTCCAGATGACAGGAGTCATCCATTATGTCTTAAACTGACGAATTGTGTTAGAGTAATTAATTTACAACAGTGATGCAGTTGTGTGCACCGAACACCAAGGGACATTTATAAACATGCCAATTGGTCAAACAGTGGCAAAAGTTTATTTTTTCACAGTTTTTGCCTATTAACTTTATTTTTTCATTACCGTATAATTTTCCCACACATTTATATAAAGTTTTTTTGGTTAGTATTTGGAAGACTTATTTCCTATGGGAAAGTAATAAGGCAGATGTCAGAGAAACAATGTAAAATAAAAGGAATAATCACCAAACAAGGCTTTATAAAGCTCAACCAAGAATCAAAATTGTTTCTTGGAACATGAGATGCACTTTTTTAAAGTTATCAGGGACTTTTTAACCTGTTCGCTCATATTCAACAATAGTCACTGCTTTTTGATGCATTTTTGGTTTCTTTTCTAGTCACAATTTTTTCCATTTGTGACCAATTTATGAAGTGGCAACTAAAATTTTTCGTGACCAATAAAGATCGTTGGCAAAAATTGTTCCTGCATTAAAATTAACACATTTTAAATGGAGTGTCTTTTCAATTGCAACTATTTTATCAGTGACTTTTTTCATCTTGAAAAATTATGCACTAAGAAAAATTTGGTAAACCATCTATCATAGACAGGGCTTTGCCAAGGGGTAGGCAGCCACCTAGGGTGCTTCTGAAGAGGGCACTATCATGGTGTTCACCCCCCTCTTTTTCCCTGTCCCTACCTACCTCTTTCATGGCCTGGCTGTGTCTGCTCTAGCACTTAGCGTTACAGCAATCCTCTCGCCAGTGCTGCCTTTAACGTCCTGTGAGCTTATCACAGGAAGCTAAAGGCAAAGCTACAGGGAGGATCACTGTAGCATTAAAGTGCACCCGTCAGCTCAGGATTATTACAGTTTTATAAAGTATGTGACTTTA
>WMED01030288.1:0-10124 GCA_019650415.1 Pipa parva
TTACTTGTAATCTTGGAAGGTGAATTCCTGTTTTTTTATGTTTAATGTTGTTGTTCTTTTTCTTGATCTCAGTCATCTTTTAAAGATTGGGCTTTCTGGAAGAACCATACATTTGTACTGTCTAATCTGCTATTAAAAACAGACAGAGAGATTTGTTTATTTTATTTCTAACAGATAAAAACTATGTTATTTTGTTTATTTTATCACCCCAATCTTATACTGCTGTGTGACTTGTGCAGCACTTTACAAGCAAAATATAATGATTAAATAACCCTAGAACCAGGCATATTGTAAAGTATCCCAAATGAAATCTTACTATATTGTGACACAATAAATTAGCTTTACTAGAAAGTAATTCCCAGTATAAACAATCAGCCACTTGTATTGTCATCTGCTGTGTGTGAGAAGCCACGTGCCACACATAAACTGGTTCCAGGTGTCTTGGTACAAGTGGTTATTTATTCATGTGCAGTGTTCTGGACATTCTTCTCTGATGTCTGACAAGGCTCTTCCCATGGGGCTGAAGCAGTATATTTCAATCAACTGGATTTAAAACTTCTAAACTACTAAAAAAAAATACCAGGAAACCTAGTCTGGATGGTTGGAAAAATCTATCCTCCCCACTCATCTATATTTGTAACAAAGCATCTAGAGGAAAAATAACAATTTGATATTTTGTTCACAATGAAGCAGCAGAGAGAATTGTGTCCAGAAGGGAATTTGGGATACTGGATAATGAAACCAGTTTGACCAGTTTTTTTTTGTTTTTTTGCAGGGTCTGCCAGAGCTGGGATCATATTGCTAAAAGCCAGTAACTTGGGATTACAACCAAATCTTCCCCACCCCCTATCTCGGAGCAATCACTATCCTAGAGTCTCTTTGCAATGCAGCTCCTGTTTTAGGTTTTCTGGATCACAGTCCAGCTGACATGGATAATCCTACTAACTGGGAAAGGAGGTCAGGGGAGTGGATTTTTAACTCTTGCAGTGCTGGATGCCAGAGAATGGAAAGAGTTAATAGAGCAGTAGCATATTATACAAAGCAGCTATTAACAAAGTCTGTGGGACACAGGCGCCTCACACCTGTCACCTCGCTTTGAAAATACATTTCATGACTACATTCAGCTGTATTAAACACGTGACTGTCTTTTAAATACGGCGAGGGATTCTGGGTAACAGAGAGGCAATCCTGCTACTATTCCTGGTAGTCTGTGTATTTAGAATATTTGTGGCATATTGAGATTAATGTCCCAAGAAGCTCACAATCCCTGATCGATGCAAGAGGCATTGAGAACAGACGTGGTATAAACATTACTCCCTTTTCTTTATTTTTCTGTATATGCCAAGAAGAAAAGCATGTTCTAATTTCTTATGCAATGAATGGGATTTTACAACTTCTGCTTGCTACAGATTCATTCTGAGAAATAAAAACAAACCAATATAGTTTAAGCATTATATATTAATATTAAAAAGTTCACAACATAGAGCTTTAGTATAGTGGGTTTACATATATACACATAAATATACAGTATATATACAGTATATATAATCTACAGGGCACAATACCTAGAATGTGAAATAAGGAGTAAGGCATATGTCTATCCTGCTCTTACAGTATGCAATAACACCCAATCCAGATAGCACTCTATCCACAGACAAGATGTACAGGCTTTTAACATGTGTTTCATTATAATAAAAATGAAAGAAGTCAAAACAAAGGCAAAAATGTGAACTACACAAGGGGAGAAAAAATATAATTTTTAGACTTAAACATAGTCTGTCAGTAGTGCCAATAAATGAAGGACTAAAAAATTAAAGCATGCAATACATTAGTTTGGAATATTGCAATATACGTATATATACAGTATATACAGTATTGCAATAATCTCTCGAGAAATTAAATGATTGCTATATGGAATCAGTTTTTTTAAGCAGTAAAACCATGACAACATTTGTAAGCCTGGGATTATGTTTTGTGGTTTGTGGTGCAAAACACATTTTATTGGCTCCTCTGGCAGTTTGTGGTACAAGGGTGTTGTCACAAAGAAATCTGTTCTCAGCCACCAACTATCAGCTGTGAATTTATCATTTTCCTTAGTACCTGTTTGTTTAACATATCGGGTTTTAATTCTCCACATTTTTATTATTACACTTCCAACAAAACATTTTTCATTCCAGATTTGGTTTCACACATAATTTCAAATAGGGAGAAACTGTGGAGAAACTCAGAGACAATCTAAATAAACATTTTACATCATCACTTCTCCTAGGGAGGTTATTCATTAAATTCCGAACAAGCACATACAGGCCTGAATTCACATCCATTTGCCATATTTGCTTATTCATCAAACTCTGCGATGTCCAAATTTGTGACCAATTGGGAAGCTTACGATGGTCACAGACACAAAGCAATTCACAGTAGTTTGCGTATGGGTGTACGTGACTTTCGCCTGTCTATTAAGCATTAAAGTGGTGTATTTAGCAAAGTTCACTGCTCCAAATCTGCAGTTTTGAGGAGCTTGATGGCAGGGTTGCAATGTGGTTTAAGGCATCTGTCCACTTCAGTTATATAAAATACAATGACCAAGTGACAACATAAACTAGAGATATAGTGACATAGAAAGGAATGTAATATTCACTTAATACAGTTAAAGTAACATTGGAAAGTTGACATGACAGCACTTCATTTACCACTGTAGCTAGTGGGCACCTTGTCCAGTACCTTATTGCTATCCAGGGGACAGTGCTCCCATATACTGAGAACCACTTACTCACCAATTTAAAATCCTTTCATGAATGTTATGAAAATAATGTTAAGAAATGCAACAAAATCCCCTACATGAACAATATGCTTTAAGGGAGTTATTTATCAAACTGAATTGTCCTTATGAAGCAACTTTACAATTTACCTGTAGTGTAGCAGTCAGTTGTGCGTATTCACTAATTTGCTTCAGTGATTTGTGTGCATTGTACTACTGAAAATGTAGTCATGGTGTATTGTATCCAATTCCTCCTTAATAGCTGTATTGAGGAGAAATGATGTCATCTACAGTTGAATCTGTTAAATGGTACCAATGCTATATTTTAATATATAATATACATATTTTAATGACAACGTAATGGCAATAGATGTGAACTATCATAAAAAAAAGACAATGTCCCCATTTGTCACATTCTGGACACTGGGTATTATCACTGAAGAATAGTTGCAAAATTACAAAAAATGTTTTGAAATTAATTTCAATGGCAGACTGTTCCTAGCTCATGTTGACTTTGGTTGCTGGATTTTTAAATTATTATAAAAAATATTATTTATAAATATTAATTATTAATAAATAATATAAAAAAATCACTAACTCTTTCTATTTCAACAGAAATACATAATGTACTATTTTATATATATATATATATATATATATATATATAGAGAGAGAGAGAGAGAGAGAGCATCAGCCAGCAGTCACATGACAAACAATCGCTCTGTACAAGAAAAGCAACTAGTTTACATATATTTAAGAGTAAGCTTTCTCATGCTAACCCTTCACTTTTTACATAACAAGAGGGCCTCCATTTTGTATTAAGACTAAAATGTACTTCTTGCTCCTCTCTGTAATCATACCCAAATCTGCAGAATAACATCTAACGTTAAGAAGGATTGCATTTCTTATGGCTGTTGTGTTGGTTGCTATAACACTGCAGAAATGTGCTCCCCTGAAGCCCTAGAGATGCACCTTGTGAAATATCAGCAAAAGGTCATAACAACAATATAAAAAAGCTTGTAGCTTTTTGTGCAATGACACCTACATGCATTATGGATACAGCATGTTTTATAGATGCAGATTCATACAGTCTATTACTATACTGAGTGTAAAAAATGTAGTATATTAAATGCACATTAAATCTTTTTAAACTATCCCCTTCCTTCTTTCATGAAATATATTATGTGTCATTGTCTCAAAAGCCTTCTAATTTTTCCTTAAACCACTCCTGTCAGTATTTTACATTACTCCTGTAATGAAAGGTTCAGTTCAACCACCTATATTGTGGCTCCTTCACTGGGGAGCTCGACAGCAGCGGCAATAGTTTACTGATGAATAGTAACCAATAACAACCAATGAGTAGTTAGCTTTCACTGACATAGGGTAACTGATTTGTTGCTAGACCTCAATAAACTATTGCCCCTTTTGATGAACTCCCAAAGATTTGATGCAGGTCATCAGTGAGTGATTTAATGTCCCTATAGCCTATAAAAATAGGTAAAGGGTATTTCATCTATTTCAGCATGACAAGCAACAGGCTGAGGGGTTGATGTTTTTTTACTACAAGATGTTGGATATCTATATGTGGTATTGTGCCCATCCCTGCTAGGTGAATGGAACAGGATGGCAGTTATAAGGTTGTATCTTGTATGGCTTTGTACAGTATGTGTTTTTATTCTTTGCTGGTTGCAGCCCACATTTATCTGTTAAGTAAACAGCTCTCATCTCTATCTCATTGTTTACTATGGGACGTTAAATTTTAATACTGGTGAAGTCCCCAGAAAACCAATTTCTTTTGGTTGGTGGCTTCAAACAGCAATAAAAAAATCAACACAAAAAATGGCTGTCCATATGGTATTTTTATTTGTTTACTAGTATTTATGTTACTGGTTTTTAACTGGTTCTTATTCTGGAACCCATGGCTGAACTGCTATAGTCACAACTACTGGGCCCCTACCTTCAGGTTACCTCACATTTGTACTGTAAGCACTACAGTCCTGCCTGAAACCTGATACAAGGCAAAAGAGAGCGCAGGTTAGCATTTTACACTGAAGCTTATCCCCATAGGTTACACTTTGGCCCATTACTGACTTTGACTGCACAAACATAAGTGCATTATCACTTTTTGTTGTTAATATACTTTTTGTTGTTAATATCTGTTCTGTTTTTTCATGCGTTTTTCCTCCTTGTGTTACTTATAGAAACTGGACCTCTAACAGATTGAAATATGCCATCGCGAAAAAAACATTGAAAGTAATGACTATTGCACGTACAATTTCACAGTAGAGTTTCATGGAGAGGAACATGAGCTCAGACGCTTCATGTCCCGTTTTTTTGAGCGTATAGAACGCAAAGTGAACAATGCTATAGGATTAGTAGCAACAGGAATTGAACAATAGTAGTCACACATGAAAGAAAAGTGATCAGTAAGAGCTATGATTTTTATGTAAAACGCGTCTCAAAAATACGGCACTGTTAATGCAATGCCTTTTTTTCATGACATGTTTTATTTTAAAAGTGAGGTGCACCATACACCAGTGTGAACCTGGCTTTAATATAAATGTAAGAGATATAGTAGTTAACCCTTGTAGCACCAAAGAGCCCTAGACAGTGCAAGACATTGATTCCTCTGTTTATCTTCTCTGGTGTTATGTTACATGATCAGAATCCCCAAAATCATGTCAGTTAGGTGATATGTACACACTTCTGCTTTATATCTATTTGCAAGTTCAACATAAAGTCATTTAAGTAAACCCTTTCTATTTCATACCGAGGGGCTCATCATTGAGCAGTACATTGGTAAAAGGGTTCCAGTGAATAAGGAAATGTTATAAATGATTTAAATAAAGGAAACACTGGCCTATGTTGTATTTAGAGGTACCAGAGAACAGTGGTTTGTTGTACAACTTTCCTGGATTAACTGTCCACTGCTCAGCAGATGACTGGAGGCAGAGGTCTGCCTGTGACACAGATTTATGGTTCTCCAAACATGATTTCTCTATATGCTTCATGATATCATCACTGCAGTCACTTTTTCTCTTTTAGCAGCTTTTTCATTATATCCCAATGAAGTATGTTCTAAAATGACACAAATCTTACAAATCACTTGAAACTCTTCCTGTAAATAAATTGGGGGAAGTTGAAGTCCCAACCTTTGTATTGTGACAGGGTGAAAAGCACACCACACTATAAGCTCCTACTCTTGGGTATACTGCGCCCCCAACCCCATTTATTAAAAATGATTTGCTTATCTAGCTTGGTACATTAATGAAGTCTGAGCAAACTATTTTAAAACTTCTTTCCTGGCCATTGGTTGTTACTGAAGGATTTGCATGATACATAAAAGGAATGAGTGTGGAGTGTTTGCATATTAAAATGTACATATTTCCATAGTTTCTTGCTATGTACAACTTATCATGAACTGTAGTTCCATAGATCTGTGCTTTTTACAAAAACACCTAGATGGTAAGTTATTCATCACAATAGACTTTTTATAAATATCAGTCCATGACTTTGTATTGTATTTTAGTCTATATTTTTATTCATATACTGCTGCTAGAAAATACAGTGTGTAGGCTCATGCAGATAAATCCATTATCTGGTTTGTGCCAAAGGATGGAATTAATATTAAATTACTGCAAATTGTTTATGAGACATGGAAGATATGGGTAGGTTTACGCTGTCCATGGGTTCCAAGTGTCATTGGATGTCTTTAGACCTGCTTGCATTTCTGGACCAATCTCTCAATGTTCAGTGTTGACCAAACCTTTACTCTCCAGGACTGTATGACCAGGACTGACTTAACCTAGCCATGTGCCTCCACATTTTTCTTAAGATTACACAATGCTATAATCATGATGTCAGGTAATTGTACATATCAATGGATAAAAACATATAGCAATCAATGAAAAACCAAACAGAATCTGTTAACAGTTTTTAAACATGATGGATAACCATTTCACACCAAAGATCTACACTAATGTTTATCATAAAGCCACTAAACGTATTTAAAAATGTACAATGAATGGACAGATTGACCGATTATTCAGATTAAAATCTGAGGGGAACTATACTCAAATTACATTTTTACATATACAGTACCTAAGTAAAGTATATATCTATACCTTAGTGAGAAGCATTTCTCCCTAGTAGTTGTTTCATGTGATACAGAATGATTTAGTTGGCAGCACTGATAAACTCTTGCACCAGGAAATGTGTGTGTGATGTGTACTGCCCAGTTTTCCATGAAAAGGTACCCTTCCCTGGACATTTTTGCCCTACTTATTACTTAGCACATGTGCACAAGTCAGCTTTCCCTCTGTAATCTCCTGCATTCCAAGCTTAATTTATGTAAAAGGACAGCACACTGCTTAACCAATAGCAGTCAGGCAGCTTTTTCATCTCATGTTGCCTGACTTGCAGAACAGAAAGAGAAGGGGAAGCAGGGTGATGAAAATGTCAGCTCTCATGAAAACTAATTAAGGGAAACAAACATCAAGTATTATTTCTTCTCTAAACATTTTTTTAACTATTTGTGTCAGCAAATGTCTTAGAATTAATGAGTTTTATATGTATGTGTGGAGTTATATCACAACTATAGTGCCCCTTTAACTTAATATATATATATATATATATATATATATATATATATAGTATGGTTGCCTTTTGCATCCCGAATACTATAGGGGATATTAAAGATAAAGACCATTTAGATTTATGCTAAAATTCTTTCCTTCATTATCATTATTGATCATTTGTTACTGGCACACTTTGCAGTGTTTTCCTATTGGGTTCACCTTCCATTACAGATTGATAACCTTCTTTGAGGGGAAAACTTTCCAGACTGTGGCTAAGTGACAAGACCAATTCTATATAAAGATTAGAAATATCCCCCATTGACTTGTCATATTTAGGTTTGCTAATATATTTTGTTTCAATTAATTTAATGTTAATTCTCAATGTGTGGGTGCTCAAGGATACGCCTTGAGTGCCTGTAAATCTTTGACCATAGCAATAAGAATATGGATTAGATGCTAGAACTAGATGCTAGATTTTTACATAAAAATGAATTGTTGCTATGGTCTGAGTCCTACCCTACTGAAATTCCCAATCTCATGTGCTACCGAGATAATAAGGATGAGGATAATGTCACGACCATAGCTATTACTGCTTCAGCCTGCATTAACACCTGGAAAAAAAAAACATTTTATTCCCATGGGCCTTTCTCTGACTGTGAGTGATGCAAAAGTCCTGTATGGTTTACAGCTGTAAGTAATGCAAAGAGAAAATGTATTGCATTCATGTGCAAATGATTAAAAAAATAGGGACATGAAACTAAATGACGGTTGCTTTGTCTAAAGCAGCGTTTAACATACAACAAACCCAGTGCACCTGTCCTGATGGATGCATGTAAATCAGCAACAATGGGCAAATCTTTGCCTTGATTTGCCTATCAGTGTACCTCTTTTACCGAACTACATTTATAGTGCTGGAAAGCCAAACATCCGTCTTGCCTATTTTGCCAGAATCCAAACAATGATTTAGCAATACACAGATTAATTAAGGTGAAAAAAAGGAGAAAGACAAGACAGAGAAGGGAAATTGACTGTCCTTGTCCTAAATGTATTATTCCATGGGTCATGTATCTCTCTGTTGCATAGGTTTACCAGTGTAAGCAGGGGCTATCTAAAGTACCAGAGTCTCTGGTGCATGGTCCCTTTACCCTCCGGTCCCCCATCACCAAATAAATAGACACAAAGTGAGATGGGAACACCAGATTAAATGCTGCAGGAGCACTGATCGCAGGAGAGCAGCTGGGGTCCATGAGTGTTCTGGCCCAGTTTCAGCCATTAACACTGCAACCCCTAATATTACAAGGCCGGTTCACTTAATTGCTCCAGATAATGCTTTCACAAAATGTTCTGATTTTCTTCAATGGAAGAGCGAAAATTGGATCTTAGGCCACTGACCCACTATGGGACATATTTACTAAGACCTGTCCAAACATATTGATTGATTTCACCCCCTTTCACTGTCGATTTTTGTTTCCCTGTACTTTTAGATTCCCCTGATTTATAAAGGATGAATAAAAATGTTTCCCCATCGAAATAAATGTTTAACAGGGACACACTTTGCAATGATTTTCTATGAGTTTTCCTTCCTTTACAGATCGACATCGATGTCTCTTTTCAATGGGAAAATATTTTAGACTTAGGCTAAATGACAGGACCAACTCCATAGGGAATAATGGATTTTCGCCAGCCTGAGGATGGAGAATTCTTTTGGGGTATAAAATGGTTTCTGAACAGCTTAGTAAATAGGAGAAAACAGTTAAGTGATATTGTTAAATATAGGCTGTTTCTCCTGTATTTACTACTGTAGTCGAAATACCTATTTGACTTTAGTAAATGTGCCCCATACTATGTGTTTTGCCTAAAATGTTAGTTTTTTGTGCTGCCATACATCTCTCACAGCTGCACATCCTGATGTATAATACCACTCAGATATTCTTCACAAATTTGTCAACCATTTTACTTACCATGTGTGATGGTCTGAATCAAAGTGCTGACATCACAACGTAACACATTACCACTTGGGTGCCATTTTGAGATTTAAATGTGTCACATTTTTTTCACCTGATAAAGAAAAGTAGTATTATATAACACGAGTTGCATTATTTTTCTTATTCATGAATTCTTTTGGTCATTGGGTTTTCGGGCCACAATAAGCTCTGACAGCATCACTGACACCAATAACAGTGTATGAAGGATTGCTGGAGAATGTTCTATATGTAATTAACAGGTAAACTGCCCTGTTTAAGTAGCAAAATATTTACTACTTTTGACCAAATTTATTTAGTACTAAAGTTTTGTTTTAGGGTTGAAGCCACTTTTCAGGGCTGTTAACCCCAGTTATCCAGTCATGCTGATGATGTAGTAGTAACCATAGTCAGTTGGTAAGATTTGTATTCAATATGCAATTCTTACACACTGCGCTTTTATTTTATTTTATTTGATACTTGATGCAGTTCCCAGGAATGTAAATAACGTCTATCTTGGCTTTAAGTATAACAGCTTGTAACATTGCTGATATGCATATCTTTAGGAAAGGTGCATCTCTTTCTACCTTCAACTACATTGTGTTGAGGCATTTATTCCATGGCTTGCATCTTATCCACGTTATTAATGAAACAAAAGCCTAAAGTAGAATTATCTGTTATGTAAAGTGTAACAATGTATGTAGGTATACACCCTGTGCATTCAAAAGATCATGGGCCAATCTAATAGAACTGACACAGCCTGTGCAGATCTTAGGGGGGAATTCACCATTGTCCGAAGTAGTGCGAACAGTTCGGGCGACTGCGCCA
>WMED01030289.1:0-10124 GCA_019650415.1 Pipa parva
CTCCCAGCGCTAGCCGGCAGTCAGAGCCGACTTTGACATGGCACACCTGCCAATGTGTCAAGGCACACTGGTTGAAAATCGCTGCTCTAGAATACTGGAATTCTGAAAGGTGACTTCCCCTTTTAACTGTGTTTTCAGGCAGAGATCAGAATGTTTGATCTTATACATTTTGACATTTAAAGCTAAAGAGAGGCAGCCCCATAGTATACTATTACCACCATTTTTGACAGCAGGTGCAGTCTTCTTTTCGTGATAAACTGTGGTGGCTTTGTGCCTAATATCACTTCTGCTACTAAAGAAAATTCCTCTGTTTTTATTAGACTATGGGACTTAATCCCACATGATTTTGGACGTTTAAATGTGCCTACTTGGGAATGTAGACAGTTTGGGCTTGTTTTTTTATAGATGTTGATGGTTTCTTATGAAAAATGTAGTATGTAAAAGAAATCCAATTGCATGGAGTGGTAAGTTTCTGCAGCCCTTTTAAGGTTGCCTCTTAATATTTTCCCTGTGGAGTGTTCATCTTTGTCCTTTCATAAATTTAAATGGATGCTATAAGTTTTGGGTACATTGTGCCAAAGGGAAGAACCAGGAATTATAGTCTATAAGTATAATAACTCGAAGTCTTAATGCCACCTTAGAGGCCAATGTATTTTTTGGCTTTAGACTGCATCTGTTTGACCGCAAGATTTATCACATTTTAGCTTTATGGGAGCAAATAGACAATGTAGCCTTTTGTTGGCATTCCAAATGTGCGATGGTATTTAAAAACAACAGAAAATGCTTCCCCCTAAAAAAAATCAAACTCAAACTGGCAGGATTTTCTGCAGGATTTCTTTCATTTTTTTTCTAGTATTATTTTTTTCAAACTAAGTAGTAAGCATGTGTCTAAAACCATAAAGCGTGGGTTAGAAAGCTAAAACAAACCATTTAAAGGACCAGTAGCACCCAAAATATAAAATTTACCATTTAGATTGGAATGACAGTTATTCAAATACAGTACTTGTAGAAAATTTCATGGGAACAAATAGGAGTAAACTATATATTTTTTTGTGACAGGAACATAGTCCCTAGATGTGGACAAACAGTCCAAGCAAATAATTTTGCTATAATTATATTCCTTACACACTGGTGTTTATTTGTCTCTATGCCAAATAACACTTTTGCAACACAGCTCTTACAAGCCAGTATATACAATATACAACCAATATACAATATATTTGCCAATATGACTGTTAACATATACTATACTCCTGGGTTTTGGTCTCAGTTTAAAAGAAGCAACAGTGAAAAGAGTCTTTAGGGGATATATATAAAAGTCGAAACGGTGAAATATCAGCATTATATACAGTAAATGCTGTCATTTTTGCCTATTTAAAAATCATTCTATCCAATACTTTTACCCCAAAGCATTTGACAGCTTTAGGATGAAAACCCTTGACTCCCTATAGAGTTGATATGGTCAATTATTCACAGTTGGATTAGTTTTCCCATTGAAAAATAACATTGATGCCGGTGTGAGAAAGGGAACCTCATTAAAGGGTTTCAGGTTGCAGGTTTCAACAGGTCAATATTTATCAATAGTACAAACGTAATATTATTATGGCATTTTCTTTTTGGTCCAATATAAATCAGTAAAATCAAGTCCAGCTAAATGAAAAATATCATCGACAAGCATAGCTGGATGAATCAAAAAGGTAAAAATGGCCTTGACAAATTTCTCCACTTAAATCTATTAAAAGAACCTGGATATAACGGAAGCAGTTATCAAGAATATTGTTGTTTCCACTGTAAGAATTGTTTCTTCTGTTGAATATTTTTCTTGCATTTAAATGTGAATATATCTCGCTTCTATACATCCACATGAAACAAACAGTTTCATGCTGAGGGAGTAGAAGCAAAGGTTTCAGGGGTGGAGGACTTGTCAAGTTTATTGGCATTTTGTTTTAGTTGACTTGTTTCATTTTCTGTTGTTAACATTTATAGGGATGCTCATCAAACAAAAAATGCCAAACAGTATACTATTTGGTTGACTTGTGCTATACAGCAAGTATGGGCAGTGGAACACAAGACATATTTATCGCTGCAGTTTCAATCAGCGTCCCCTTTAATTACACTGGCTATTAGTGCAATTAATAATGAAAACAAAGGCAGTGTAACCAACAGGAAAGTTGTTTGAGAAATAGGTTAGAACTGCAGCAGTAAAGGCAAAAAATAAAAAAACACACTACAGTTTTCATTGTTTGATAAACATACAATTAAATAAAGGAAGAGAATAGAAAATCTAAACATGAACAGTATAATACAGTGAACATTTATAAGATTAGGTTCACACTAGCGTATTATGCGCAGCACATGATACACTGATGTGAAAAAAAGAAAAAATATGCTCCTGCGTATTTTTCTATTGTACTTACCAGTAACACTGCCTCAGCGTTCAAGGCTCTCCCTATCTGGCCGCATTTTGTGCACAGCATATATATATACACCAGAAAAAATGCAACGGCCAGCATTCCAGACAGTGCATATGTGCGTCATACACTAGTGTGTCTGGAACAAGGTAAGAACCATATGAATACACAGAGCCGTATTTTTTTTTCACTCTAGCGTATTATGGGATGTGCATAATACGCTAGTGTGAACCTAGCCTAAGAAGGTACAAAAAAAAGAAAAATAAATGATGTCCAATGAACATTATGCTAGAGTCCATTCTTTAGTCCTTTAATGCCATTTGCACAGATTCCTTACATTAGTAAAACAGAATGGTATAAGAAGGTTTACATCTCTTTGTAGTGTCCAAGGTTTAAACCCCAGGGAGTTGGCATTTATTGTACCTCTCATGTTTCCAGTAATGATTAAGTGTATCAGAGAAACAAACATGAGCTCTGTTGACATTTTCAGAATTGAAATTGCATGTCAGGTGATCAGAATATGTTAAATAATAAACAGATACCTGACTCCTGCTTCTAAACAGCTGTTAATGGGAAGACAGTAAAAGCTTTACCAGAGAAGCAGTAACACTAGAAGCTAAAAAGGGTGCTGGAATGACAGTTATTCCTACATAATAAACCCTGCTCTCTGTTTATGTAAGTCTTCCTCCTATTTAGATTGTAAGCTCTATGGGGCAGGGATCTCCATCCTCTTGTTTCTATCATGGCCTGGCACTTAGAGTGATGTATTTTCTTTATTATATATTTGTAATTTACTTCACTTGTTCTTTGTTACGCATGTCCCTTGTCTGTATTATAACTGTATTGTTGGATTGTACAGCGCTGCACAACCTTGTGGCGCTTTATAAATAAAAATATACATATATACAGTGGGAAAAAAAAGTATTTAGACAGTCACCAATAGTGCAAGTTCCACCACTTAAAAAGATGAGAGAGGCCTGTAATTGACACCATATGTAGACCTCAACTATGGAAGACAAACTGAGAAAACAAATCCAGAAAATTACAATGTCTGATTTTGTAAGAATTTATTTGCAAATTATGGTGGAAAATAAGTATTTGGTCAGTAACAAAATTTCATCTTAATACTTTGTTATATATCCTTTGTTGGTAATGACAGAGGTCAAACGTTTTCTGTGAGTCTTCATAAGGTTGGCACACACTGTTGTTGGTATGTTGGCCCATTCCTCCATGCAGATCTCCTCTAGAGCAGTGATGTTTTGGGGCTGTCGCTTGGCAATACGGACTTTCAACTCCCTCCAAAGGTTTTCTATAGGGTTGAGATTTTTGAAGGCATTTTGCAATGAAGCCATGAGTGTGGAGGGAGCAGAGAGCAGATTGCTCCATGTCTTTTGGTCAGGAAACAATGCAATTAGAAGTGACAGCAATGCTAAGAAGAATGTTTACATAATTTTAATTGGCAAAAAATACATTTTACATTTTTTGGAGCCATGGATGCTAAAAGTACAATACATATACATACATACAAGTACAATACATATACATACATACAAGTACAATACATATACATACATACAAGTACAATACATATACATACATACAAGTACAATAAAAGTACAAATTTGGAAAGAGTAAATTAGGCAGAAACATGAATTACTTAAAATACAAGACAAAAGCCCTTTATTTTATGTTAGCATAGAAGGAAGTCTGTATTTCACTAAGAATAAAACATGAGCCATCTGTTCAGATTCCTACTCAAAATGTCAACTGCACATTTCCTTTTTAAGAGAAAACTGTACATATGGTATTTCTTTTACTTATATATTTACTAATATCTGCTCAACTAGAATATGTAGGATTTATCGCCGACCTACCTATACCTGCACATTAACCAATGTTCTCAACCAAGCAGATGGCAGCTATCAAACTACCACAAACAATAAAATGCTGAATTGGAATGATGTAATTGAACCAATCAGTGGGTTCAGAAATGTATTTTATATGCCAATTTACTATAGAATCCACTTTTTTTTAGACCCCCTTTGTGATTCCATTAAACAGACGAATGGGTCCAACGGCCTAGATCATAGCACGTAGAGCTCATTTGTGGCAGGCAGTAAAATTCATGGGGATAATAAAGTTCCACTGACTTTGGATCCTTCTACTCCCTTTATGCAGCCCTTGAAATATAAGACCTCTGCAGTAACTAGAATTTATTTTTCCCAGCTGATCCAGTTGTTTCAGAAGCTTTCTTATTTTTAACTCCTACCAATGGCAAGATGCCTACAAGGTAGGCAGTAAAAACCTCAGAAGAGAACATCTTTCCTACGTTACAATCTGTAGTTTACCACTAATGGATTACCTTGGATTTGTTTGTATGTACATAGAAAAGCTTACTACTTTTATGTTATTAGAAGCTAATATAAGCAATGAAAACAAATCAAGAAGACTCCCTATGTATTTGATCAGTTTGTTAAAGTTTTTAGAATACCTGTTGTTCATTGTATGATGTACTGTAGTTCCATCCAAAAAAGCACAAATATTCCAATCCAGGCTATATGTTTGGTGCCAGTAGTTAAAATGACTTGAATAGCATTGTTTCACCGCCAAAAGTAACATACTGCTTCTGTATGTGCTCTGCTTTGAAAGATTGTCACCACTGCCCACTTTGTGTCCCCTTATATTACAGATCCTTTACTAACAAAGAACTTGTAGTTGATTTTTGAAAAAGTCCATTCACCAGAACTATTTCTGATTTCTTTCTCATGTTTTTTTTTTTTTTGTTATATCAAAATGTTACGACTGTAATTACTTAGCTTAACAATGTTTGCCATAAAATACTCACTCATGCTGGAAGTCCCAGACATACAGCATGAACCAGTTAGCTTGGGAAAGAATGATAGTTCAGGAAGCAATATTAATATATTAATTTCTGTATGACCTAGCATATATATCTTAGGTGGGATGTGGGTTCCCTGAGAAAGCTGCCTTTTTTATTTGTCATTTTCTGAAGGAAAGGTTTAACTGGGTTCTTGGTGACTTGTAACTGGAAGATTGGCTTTAAACTAAGTTTTTGTTGGTCTCTAGGCTTTTGTAAATAAAGTGTTGGCATTTATCTCAATTGCTTCTGGCTTTGCTATAAGACACTTGGCTTTTAACTGAGTTGTTAACTAGTCCCATGACTTCGTAACTAGATGCTTGGCTTTGTGTAATGGTTCAGTAAACTTTTTTCTGGACATAAGTTTGTTGCAGAGTTTGTTGGGGAAAAAACAGTTAAGTTCATTCAAAATCTGATTTTTTTCCAGACATTTCTACTCATCTATTCATATAAATTCCTGCTGTTGTGTATATAACTAAGCACCTGTAATCTAACAAAAGTGCCACATGTCTATAGCCTTTTGCTATTGTAATCATTACCATGTGCCTTTCACCCCCTGTTGTGTGAATCCCAATACCCTATAACCTCCTGCTATTGTGTGCTTATGCTGTAGCACTGACTGGGGCACTGAAGCCTGTGCTGCCTGTCTCATTCGGTACAATGAGCATTCAGGTACATTTTACAAGGGACAGTTATGAAGATCATTTAAATAACATTAATATGGTAAAAAAAAAATAGTGTTTTTTTTTTCTCTCTCCATCTTATATGATCTTATTTTCTAAAATTAATGGTATCTTCCAATTCATTTTAGTTCATCAGCCACAAAGGAGTTAATTTGTGTTCTATTAAGTAAGCAGCCAATGGTCTAAGCAAATGGGGTAACAGCTAATTAGCAGAACAAAGGCAGCATGCAAACAGTGGGAACTAACTCTATAGGACACCCAGGGAGATGTAGTCTGCAAGTGACAGTGGAACAAATGAACCAGTATGCCTCACAGCTCATAAACTCTATTCAAACTCCCTGAATGCTTTCAGTTGAGGGCGTAAGGTAAGGTACCTAATACTGGGCCCTTTTCAGTTAACAGTCCCTCTTCATGCCAGCCAAAAACGCCCAATGTGACTGCGGTGAGCAGCCTGACAATGCCCATCCAGTGACTGAGAGTAAAAGTGGATGAAAGGGCTGTAGTGTTATATCACTTTTCACACGATCCCTCTGAGGCTTTTGCTTGATAAATCAGGCCTTGGACCAAATCAGCAGGAATTGTGGGATTAGAAAGCATTTCCTTTCAGAGTGAGTTATGACTGCCTCTGGCATTTGCCTTAGTTTGAGCTCTGATGTTTTTAATTACACAGACAAATTTCTGCAGATTCACATGCCAGCTCAGTACCAACTGACTACAAAGGAATGCGTTTAAGGAAAGTAATGAATTTCTGCTTGTTGTTGCTTTCACACCTTTTTTTTTTTTTTTTTTTGCTAGTGGGCTGGCACTGAAAAAGCCTCTTTATATGCAACAATTAAAACGTAAGACTCCATCTCTGCTGACGCCTACTGAGCAGCATGGTCTGCTGGTGTTACATAGAAAAGGAAGCAGGAATAAAATATTAAGCAGCCAGATACACAATACCCAGACAAGATTTCTGGCTTGTTCATTCTGTGGACACAACAGCATACATCTGCAGACAGAAATGACATTATTATCCCTCAGAATGCCATAGTGGGTGAAGTCTGATGTGACTAGGGCTTTCTTTTTTACCTTTCCTTTACTAAACTGCAACTTTTGTTTATTTCTGATATATTTGAGCCTATAGATATCGGGTAATAATAGTATATTAATATACGTGGACAGATATGGGCATGGGGGAATTCCCGAAACTTGTATAATGTTGCATGTTTTGTCACTTTTGTCGTTTCTATGTTTAGTTTTGAAGGCAGAGTAAGCGTAAGACTTCTGTCATTATGCATTTAGTTATTTCAGCTTTTAATATGAACAAATGAACACTAAGCAGCATTACAGAGATATTTGTTTTTTAAGAAAAGCAATTCTGGTTCCTGGGGGTCATAACATGATTACATAATAAAGCAGTTATTTGTTTGTTTATTCAGCGACAATACTTTTTCAAAGGTATCTTCCTTTTTTAATTAATATGAATAAGATACAGGTTTATGCTGTGTTATTCATATTAGTATGTGATCAGAGGTGGAATTATAGAGAAATGGGCCCCTGGTGCAGAATCCGGGTGTTAAGTGTCCTATTAACATCAGCTTAGTGAATTATCGTAGGACATCCATACTATACATGAAAGGAGAAACAAAGTCAGGGCAATGTTTTTTTATAAGAAAAATAACATATTGTTTTCTATACATAGAAGCCTGATGGCAGTATTATATTTGGAAGATAGATATAACTTTGCTTTATAAGAAACAGTAACACTGGTAACAGGGATTCCCCTCCTCTCTGAACTAAAAAGTAAAAGTGTAATTTAGCGCAATAAGGGGGGTGGCAAGTGGTACATTCCGTGTTGTAGCCTCTGCAGTTCTCTGTATTTTTGTGTAACGGCAGTGCATCTACTCAGTGAGCGAGTGACTATATAGAGCACTATTTTGGAACTGTCAAACAAATATTTTAAGCTAGATTATTTAAGGATCAAGTAAAACACTGCTATTCAACATCTATTTTTTTTTTTTGTAATCAAACACAAGAAACTCAAAGCTGCCAAGTATGGCTTCTTTTCTTTGTGCCGATTGCGGTCAAATATTGCTTTTAACAGCCAGTCAACCTAAAACCTTAATTATACGGAGCACTGGCAATTCCCTTTTCTCTTTTGTGTACAAATCGTGATCAGATTTTGCTTCTAGCTGCCTACAAAGATAAGTGAAAAGTTATTCTGCAGTCAGGGCTTATTGGTGGCTCAGTCAGAGGGGTTTCTCACTTCTAATCAGGCACATAGGCAGGGGAAATCTGTAATAGTCAAATGTTTATTTTGTCATTTCACTTTTGTATGAAATAATAAGTCACAAAGCACTTTAGTTCACTGTATAATTTAGTTTGTGTTTATATTTTACAAAGGGATGTGGTCAGTTATTGGGTGTGGCCTAAGACACCAAACATTCTGGGGGTTATTCACTAAGGTGCAAATTCGACTGTCAAATTCGCAAACAGCGGATTCCCATAGAAAATCTGCTACAATTTTCCCATAGTAAAGTCACGAATGTGACAATATTCTCATTATAAAGACGCAACTGCGACAATAGCAGACTATTGTGACTGTCTTTATGTGGCGAATTCACACCTATACGCAACAATTCAGACTTTAGTGAATAACCCCGTTTATGCCTATAAGCTTCTGAGATGTAAATCCTACTGCAGTTGTAACCAATAGCAACCAATTAGCAATTAGTTTTTATTGGTTTATTGCAGTTAGAATTATGTTACTAAGAGCGTAATGTAAAGTATGGCTACTTTTCCATCGAAAAATGTAAAAATTCGAGATCGAAAAACTCGAATGAAAATCTTGCGGGAACAACGTGATATTCTGTGATAAACTTGGAAAGACCAAGGGGCTAATTCATCATTGTGCATAGTGAGCTGCAAAGCCTTCGGCTCACTTCGCATATGGTGTTATGCGCCCGCTGATGTCCTGCACGCGGACATCAGCGAGTGCATTAAAGGAATTTCAGTCTCGGCGAGAACACTCGAGTCTCCTCGCCGAGACTGAAATTCCTTTAATGCGCTCACAGATGTCCGCTTGCAGGACATCTGCGGGCGCATAACACCATGTGCGAAGTGAGCCAAAGGCTTCGCAGCTCACTATGCACAATGGTGAATTAGCCCCCAAGAGTGGTCTTTCTGACTTTAATAAATTTTGTCCTCATGAGTGTCTAATTGTTTTCTATTGGTTTTAACACCTGTGCAAATATGCTGCTACCTATATGAGTTCACAGATTTAAATGCAGCCTTTTGAATTCATGCAGTTTTATTTGGAGCTGATTATTAAACTGTAATATTTATGTATGTATATAATATTGGTGTGTGGCCTCTTGCTTTGGAAAACTGGCACACTCTTGAGTCACTACAAAGTCACTCCCTCTCCAAGGGATAGCTGTCTGTTAAATACAATATCCCACTTTCAAATCTGCAAGGAAAATTGTCACCTTTACTTACTGTAAATAAACTCAACATTTTAAAGCCAAATCTTTTATGGCAGAAAGGACCTGACCAGTGGCCACCAAAAAACTTCAGCATAAGAGTTGGACTGGGGTGAGCAAAGGTGGTAGTTGATACAAGAGAGGAATTGGTAATGTGTGTATGGGGTAGAGAACGACTCCCAGTGACAGAGTTACCTGCCTATAAAGGAGGTTGCAGAACTGGCATCTGCTGGTGGAGAAGTGACTGCAAATGTTCAAGCAAAACTAGAGGAGTTCCCTCCTAAACAGTCATTGTCTTTGTTGGGGGATGGTGATTCTACAACTGCCTCTCTGTTGTTATGAGCAACTGGGGGGAAAGCTGCTATCTGGTACTTGCCAGATGTGTTTCTTTAAGAATTCGGCCAACCAGACCTTCTACTTCAGGTAACAGAATTATAATGTGTAACTCCGCACCAAATATAAGTGGAAGACCCACCCACTTCACATTTCACGTGTACTTTCATTCAACAATTTGATGGTTTTACACTAGGAGAGTATTTCTTTCTCTCCCTGTTCTTATTTTTTTCATCCAGCGCTGCCATTGTCATTCTGATTTATCGGAATTCATAGAAACCTTTGAACTTTTTCTTGTTTGTGAGGTGGTTGGGCAGATCACCTCTTTGGTACAAGTGCAGGAGCACCTTCAATA